>CAUYUJ010021866.1:15000-46951 GCA_963575745.1 Prorocentrum cordatum | reverse complement strand
GAGGAGGAGGAGGAGGAGGAGGAGGAGGGGTAGCCCACTGCCCGCGCACCCCGCGCCGTGCCCGCCGAGGGGCCCTTGTCTCCGGCCTGCCCCCCCGCCCCCCCCGGCAGCGCGCCTCTCGCGCGCGGGCCTCCCCCGGGATCGGGCGTTGCAACTTATTCCCACGGGGCGTCTTCGCCAGTTTCGGGCCCCAGCGCCATCACAGATCGATCTGGCTCAAAGAGTGCCTCAGGAAGCTGGGGTCTAGGGTTATGATTCTCCAACCTATTTTAGCCTTGATCGTCAGAAAGAATTTCGAGCGCCAAGAAGGTACCGAAACTGGCGATTGTTCAGGTGTCGGGCCTTGGGGGCGATACTCGTTCGACACTTCGCCAGCGAGTCGGGCAGACACTGTTCGATAGTTTTCTGGGTGCTCGGAACTATTTCTGGGACGTGGTCCTCAGAAGTACGATAGGAACAAAACGAAAGTCTAGGGCTCTGGTCGCGTCTTCGGCGAGGACGTGTCTCTCTTCGCAGCGCACGGCCGCCGCGCCGCCGTGGTGGCGGTCGCCGTCGCCTCCCCCCGCGCCGTGCTGTCGCCCCCCTCGCGTCGCGGAGAAGCTTCTTAGGCTCCTCCTCCTCTCCTCCTCCTCCTTCTCCTCCTCCTCCTCCCTCCTCCCTCCTACTTCCTCCTCCTACTCCTCTCCTCCTCCTCCTCCTCCTCCTCCTCCTCCTCCTCCTCCTCCTCCTCCAGGAGGTCTCTGGCTGTTTTCGGCCTCCAGGAGCCCTCACCAGGCCCCGGGCCAGCCGGTCGACACGCGACTGTGGATGAAGAGCCGGTCCCTGGTCCGAGGCGGGGGTTCCTACAGAACCACCGCCCGGAGTATCGATTTTCGGAGACCTCGACAGGCGGTGGATCGGAGGTTGGGGGGCGATCGAAGTGGAACGGAGAGCCCCCCTGCCGGGAAATCGATTTCGGTTTCGTGTTCGTGCGTGCCGTGCTTGCGGGCGAGGCGAAGCTGCGTGGGCGGGCGAGAGGACAGTCTCTTGTGGCTGAGGCGCGGCCGCGGCCGGACCAAATGTTTGGCGACCCGGCGTTCGGGGCCGCGCGGTGTCCCGCCGCTGTCCCGCCGGTGTCCCGTCGGTGTCCCGTCGGTGTCCTGCGGTGTCCCGTCGGTGTCCCGTCGTGAGATCGATAGTGAGATCAATCGTGAGATCGATAGTGAGATCGATAGTGAGATCGATAGTGAGATCGATTGTGAGATCAATTGTGAGATCGGTAGTGATATCGATTGTGAGATGATTGATCCAATAGCGCAGGGTGACGTAAACAACTCGACACCTAAGCGCCCAAGAGCGAGCGGCAACGCAACAGTCTCCACTGGCATCGTCAGAACAACGATCACCACTGTTGCGCATTGCTGGGCCCCTCCCCCCCTCAACCTCCTTATCACCCGCAGGGTGGTCGTATAAGTATGGATATATTTGGGCCCCCGGGTCCAGAATGTATATCCACCGCCCGCTGGGGCACCAGGCCGTCGGTTCCCAGGCGGTGGATGTGGATAAATCCCCGCCTGGCACCTGGGCAAGGGTCCAGACCTGCTGTGGAGTCGCGCTGTGAAGCCATCACGCCGTCGGATGTCGGCGACGGGCCTCTCCCCCGCTCGTCCCGGCCAGGCGCACGACCTTGGGCGCGTGGCCTCGTCGCCGCCGCTGATCTCGGCGGCGACAGCATGTTGTGCCGCCGGCGTCGGTCGTTGCTGTCGCTCCGAGGCGGGGACGTCGGCACATCCACCGCTCGGTGGGGGGAGGTGGACGTGGGTGTCATTTGGGGCCGGGAGGGGCGCAACAACTTATCCACATCCACCGCCTCAGGGGTCCTGGGACATCGGTTCCCCAGGCGGTGGATTTATGTATGTATGCATTTTCCTCTCTCTCTCTCTCTATATGGGTACATCTACCCGACTCTCGGTAGTCGTCGTCGTCGTCGTCGTCGTCGTCGTCGTCGTCGTCGTCGTCGTCGTCGTCGTCGTCGTCGTCGTCGTCGTCCGTCGTCGTCCGTCGTCGTCCGTCGTCGTCCGTCGTCGTCCGTCGTCCGTCGTCGTCGTCGTCGTCGTCGTCGTCGTCGTCGTCGTCGTCGTCGTCGTCGTCGTCGTCGTCGTCCGTCGTCGTCGTCGTCGTCGTCGTCGTCGTCGTCCGTCGTCGTCGTCGTCGTCGTCGTCGTCGTCGTCGTCGTCGTCCGTCGTCGTCCGTCGTCGTCCGTCGTCGTCGTCGTCCGTCGTCGTCGTCGTCGTCGTCGTCGTCGTCGTCGTTTCCGTCGTCGTTGTTGTCGTTGTCGTCGTCGTTGTCATTGTCGTCGCCGGTCGTCGTGTGTCGTCGTCGTCGCCGGTCGTCGTGTGTCGTCGTCGTCGTCTTCGTCGTCGCCGTCGCCGCCGCCGCCGCTGTTGTCGTCGTCGTCGTCGTCGTCGTCGTCGTCGTTGTCGACGGCGTTGCCGCCGACGTGGCTGTCGTTGTCGGTCGTCGTGGCCGCCCGCCAGGCGCTCCACAAGAGCACGGACAGCAGCGGGCGCCCCGACGAGGCCGCGCCGCCGGGCGAGCGGCGCTGCGCGCGTCAGGCCCTGGGAAGGAGGAGTCCGGCGGGACGCCTTGGAGGTCTCCTTGGGGCCGTTTCAGGACTCTTTCTTTTGGGGTCTTCCCGGGCCGCTCTGGGGATCCCTCGCGGGGCCATCCTGGGGCCGTCTTGGGGGCCTCTCTTGGTCTGTCCTGGTGCTCCTGCGCCGTGTGGAGCGAGGGAGGGAGGGGTTGGGGGCGGGGGGGGCGGGGGGATAGGAGGAGGAGGAGGAGGAGGAGGAGGAGGAGGAGGAGGAGGAGGAGGAGGAGGAGGAGGAGGAGGAGGAGGAGAGGAGGAGGAGGAGGAGGAGGAGGAGGAGGAGAGGAGGAGGAGGAGGAGGAGGAGGAGCCCAGGCGTCGGGCGCCTCGAGAGAGGCATCGGGGCCGCGCGTGCTCGTGGCCGTGTGCCTGGCCCCTGGAGGAGGCGGCCGTCGGGCCTCCCGGGACCCTCACGAGGCAGGGCTCGGTGTGGAAGTCCGACCCCCCGAGGATTATGTCGGGCGTGTCCCCCGACAGGGGACTTTTCGACGAAAAATAAAAAAATACTCCAAACATACCCCAGGAAGGTCAACAAATATTCAAAAGATAGTCCCCAGACTTATTTTTGCATTTTTTTAATTATTTTTGGGGTACTTTTTCATTTTTCGTCGAACATCCCCCTGTAGGGGGACAGGCCCGACTTCACCCGAGGACGGGGGCGGCGGAGTCCGGGGGCTCGGGGAGGACTGCAGGCCGTCGCAGGGCTTTCCTCGGCATCGCTCGGGCGCGTGCACTTTTTTTGTTGCTCCTTGGCGTGGGCCCTCGAGGAGAAGAGCAGCGCACGCGCGGAGCCGACAGCTGCGCAGGGAAGGGACGCCCGAGCCATGGCATGCTCAGGGGATGGAAGGTCCCCAGGCTGCCACCGGGAGCTCTGCGGGCTGTGGAGGCGGCAGGGTCCCATTCGATGTCCGACTCGGGTGCCAGCCGATTCTGGCCAGCTCGATCCGGCTCGATGCCGAGATCCCAACGAATTCACTGCGGTCTGATGTTCGCATGCTTCTGTTGTGCATCCTTCCTAGCGCGGCCGATTCGATTCGGTTTCGGCTCCGTGCCGATCAGCCCGATCCGACGCACATCCCGAGTTGATCCGATTTCCCGATTCGCTGATGACCGAACCTGGGAAGATAATCAATACACGTAATAATGATACTGATAATGATGTGGCGAAGCATACGGTGATATCTGATACTGATAAGACGAATCTTAGTTTCCCCCCTTATCAAGAGGAAACACATTCATATTCATCATAATAATGGTCAGAAGAAGCCGCGCCCTGACGGCGTATTTGCTTACGTGTTTACAACTCAGACGACAGGCGTGCTGGCATGCGCGAAACACATGGCTTCACAGTGCCTCGGGGAGTCGTCGGCGTCGTAGCCTTTGTTTCCTTCGAGTTACGCGGGGTATATTGCAGTGCAACATGTTAGGGAGAGGACGAGGAGGGAGGAGAAGGGATGGAGGAGCAGGAAATATGGATGGGTGGATGGAAGGAAGGGGAGGAGAGGGGAAGGATGGAGGGATGGGAGGATGGAAGGATGGAAGGAAGTAAGGAGAAGGGAGGGGGAGGATAATTAGGGGCAGGACCTCTGGATGGAAGGAAGGAGAGGACGTGGCGAGGGCGGGACGGGAGGAGGGGCGGGAGGTGCGAGGACGGGACCCTCTGGCGGCTAGCGCCGAGGGTCGGTCAGCGCTCTGCATCCGCCGCTGGGGCGGGAGGAGCGGGATTGGGTGGACTTGGCATCGCTCGGACGTGTGCATTTTTCCTTCGGCGAGGGCCATCGAGGAGCATCCTTGATCATTTGGCGAAGAAACCACGCACGGAACCGAACAAAAGCACAGGGAATGGACGTCCGAGCGATGGCGAGTGGAGGAGGAGGAGGGGGAAGAGGAGGAGGGGTCCCTACACCCACTCGGGCTATGAGGAAATCACGACGGGAGGTTTTTCGCAGTTTTCGGGACCGTCAAACAACGACTCGGGACGAGAAACCGGTCCCAGGGAAGGGGTCGAGACCTCTGCGGGTCGACGTCATGAAAAGATCATGACGTCGGGGGTCTGGGTCGGAGGTGGGGCTGCGTTCGGAAGAACTCTGTAGCCATCAGGTCGGAGGAGGCGGCCAGGAAGCGGTGGAGGAGGAGGAGGGGGCAGATGAGGATGAGGTGGGTGGGTAGGAGGGCAGGGGACGAAGGAGTGGGGATGATGATGATGGTGGTGGTGGTGATGATGATGATAGTGATGATCATGGTGATGACGCTGATGATGATGAGGATGATGATGCTGACGCTGATGAGGGTGAGGATGATGGTGATCATGAGTGATGATGCTGATGATTGTTTTTTTGATTGCTTGCTGATTAATTGATTGATGGATAGATGAATGGATGGATGATGAGGATGGTGGCGGTGATGGTGATGTTGATGGCGATCATCATGATGATGCTGATGATGATACTGATCATGGCGATGATGATGGTGGTGATGATGAACTTGAAGACGCATAGCAGGATTATGATGATGGTGATGATGATGAGGATGATGTTGGCGATGATGATGCTGCTGATGATGACGATGATGGTAGTGGTGGTGGCGGTATTGGTGGTGATGATGATGATCATGCCGGTGATGATGATTGTGATGATGCTGATGCTGATAATGATCATGATGCTGCTTAATCATGATGAGGATGATGATGCTTATGATGATGATGCTGATGATGATGAGGACGGAGATGCTGTTGACCATGATGATGCTGTTGTTATGATGATGATGCTGATGATGATGGTGATGAAGATGATGATGCGGATGATGTCGACGATGATGATGGTGATGATGCCGATGATGATGATGATGATGATGCTGGTGATGATGATGGTAGTGGTTGTAGTGATGATGATGAGGACGATGATGATGCTGATGGTGATGATGCTGCTGCTTATGATGATAATGGTGATGATGAGGATGATGATGATGATGATGATGATGATGATGATGATGATGATGATGATGATGATAAGGATGATGATGACGATGATGATGCTGATGATGTTGATGATGCTGGTGGTGATGGTGGTGGTGGTGGTGCTGATGATGATGAGGATGAGGATGATGATGACGATGATGATGATGATGATGATGCTGATGATGATGATGATGATGATGATGATGATGATGATGATGATGTTGATGATGATGGATCTGATGATTATGCTGATGATGATGGCGATGAGAAGGATGATGCTGATGCTGATCATGATTTTATGATGCTGATGATGATTGTGGTGGTGATGATGATGATGACGATGTTAAATATGATGCTGATGATGATGATGATGAGGATGGTGATGGTGATGGTGATGGTGATGGTGATGGTCATGGTGATGGTGATGGTGGTCGTGATGGTGCTTGTGAAGGTGGTGGTTCTGATGGTGATGGTGATGATGGGTGGTGGGTGATGGATCTATAGTGCCAGTTGCCGTTTGGGCCTCAGGGGATATGATTTTTCGATGATTATGATCATGATGATGATGCTGATGCTGATGCTGCTGCTGATGATGATTATTGTCATGGTGGTGATTCTGATGCTGATGCTGATGCTGATGCTGCTGCTGATGATGATGATGATGAGGAGGAGGAGGCGGAGGAGGAGGAGGAGGTCGAGGAAAAGGAAGAGGAACAGGGGCAGGAGGAGAAAGACGAGGAGGATGAGGTGGTTGATCGGGAGGAGGAATTGGAGGAGGAGGAGGGAGGAGCAGGAGGAGGAGGAGGAGCAGGAGGAGGAGGAGGAGGAGGAGGAGGAGTTGGAGGAGGAGGAGAGGAGGAAGGGGAGGACTTGTGGGTGGAGGAGGAGGAGGCTCCAGGTTTTTTCCTTTGTCCTCAACGCATGCCCTAGGCTTTTTTGAAGGGGATCTTGCTGTTTCTGTGCATTGCGAAGGGGCCGTGGCTCTCGGACTAGCCTGCGCGGTCGGGTTCCCGGCACTCGGGCCCTGTCTCTTCGTGCAGCTGCAGAAGTTTGAGTCAATCGAAAATAACAAGTTGCATGACTGATACTTTCTCTAAGATCCGTGCTGGTTTCTTGGATTTGTGCTGCCCCCCCTGGGGCGCTCCGCGCACCAGGGAGTGGGGGGTCACCCGCCGATCCAAGAAATCCGCATGGATCTTGGAGATCGTATGTTTATTCTTCTCGATTCCTTTGATCACCGCAAGGCTTTCCCTGATTCTCTTTATATGGCATTGCGCACCACCTATCATGTAGCATCGAGTCGCATCGCACGACGTAGCATTGCCTTTGCATCGCCTTTACATTGCCCTTGCAGTGCTTTTGCTTTGCGTAGCTTGCGCGTTGCACTGCAGTGCGCTGCGTTACATTGGCATGGCACTGCGTTTTCATTACGTTGCTCTTTGCAGTATGTCCCACTGTCCTGCGCTGCATGGTGTTGCACTGCTTGTGCAGTGCTCTTCAAGGTGTTTCCCTCTGGAAGCCAGGATGGGGATGTGGTGTCTTGTCGAACGCGCGGGGAGGCGCCGCGGGCAGGCCGTCGTCGTCGACGTCGTCTTCCTCGCCGCGGTGCACGTCGACGTCGTCGCTGTCGACGTCGTCGTCGATCGCACCCGAACGCTGCGCTCGACCCGAGGCCCGCGCGTCCGAACCCGCAGCTCCCCCGCGGCGGGATCGGCTCGTTGCCGTCGTCGACGTCGTCGTAGTCGCCGTCGTAGCCGCCGCCGTCGTCGACGACGACGTCGTCGACGTCGTCGTTGTCGACGTCGTCGTCGTCGTCGTCGTCGTCGTCGTCGTCGTCGTCGTCGTCGTCGTCGTCGTCGTCGTCCTGCAGGCCTGCGCTGCCTGCGGCCGTCCCCCGCCCTCCCCGGTGCGCAGGACCGCGCCGCCTCCCAGCGCCAGCTGTCGGGCGCGGAGTCGCAGAAGCGGCAGGCGCGCCCCGCGGCTGCTGCAGCTCCATTCTCTTCCGGAGGGCGCGATCTATTGGTAAGTCAGCAGCCACGCCCCTCTACAGGAGGAATATGCAAAAGCAGTGCAAAGACAGTCTGGAGACGATTTTTCGAATATAGTTGACTGTTTTGGAGCATTTGTCCACCCATGAATGATATTTTTCCTCGACCTGTAGGAGGACATGCCCGATCTAGTTCTGGCACCGATCTTGGCTGGCTCGAGATCCGGCCCGATCCCCATACGCTTGGCGAGGCGGTGCGGCGGCGGCCCTTTCTTCGGCGGTCCGGTGCGAGGGGGCGCCGCCGCGGCACGCGATCCAGGAGCTCCTGGCCGCACTCGGGAAAAGTGGCACCGAGAGGCCCACAGGGGGGGGGGGGGGGGCTCCCAGAGAAGCAGGGGCCTCCCGAGAAGGGCCTTTGAGCAGGGCTCGAGCTAAACTTATGTCGGGCGTGTCCCCCTACAGGGGGATTTCCGACGAAAAATTAAAGATACCACCCAAATACCCCCAAATGGTCAAAAAATGCTAAAAAGATAGTCCCCAGACTATTTTTGGATTATTTTTTTATTATTTTTTGGTATTTTTTATTTTTCGTCGAAAATCCCCCTGTAGGGGGACAGGCCCGACTTAACGCTAAACGGTGTTTTGGCGATTTCATGGGCCGTTCTCGTCTCGATCTCGCTCTGCAGAGCGGGCGGATCGAAGACACAACGAGGGAGGGCGAGCTCAAGGCGACAACAACTAGCACTGTTTAGCTCGAGCCCTGCAGCTCCCTCCTCTTCCTTCAGGGCTCGAGCTAAACTATGTTCTGGCAATTTGTGGGCTGTTTTCGTTTCGATTTCGTTCTGCAGCAAAGGCGGATTGAAGACGTAACGAGGGAACGCGAAAACAAAGCGAAAACGAGCATCACTGTTCCGCTCGAGCCCTGCACTTCCTCCCTCCCCTCCCTCCTGTCGGCGGCGAGCGACGGGGGGGGTAGGTGAGGAGGGGCGGGCCTTCTCAGTAGGCTCGGAAGCCCCCCAGCCCTCTGAGAGATGTGTTCTGAGCACCTCCGAAGTCACAGAAGACTTCTCGGAAGGCTGGGGGGCCGTCTGAGAAGCCCCGCCGCGTTTGAGAGTGCCTTCGCCTTCTCACTCACCTTCTCCCCCTCGCTCGCCGCCGATCCCGTTCCATTCCTTCTCCTCCTCCTCCTTCTCCTCCTCCTGACCACGCACACCATCCTCTAATACCAGGTGCCAACAATGGTCCTTGCACAGGCTCTGGGACCAGAAGGCGTGTCATCCCAACCTCCACGAACACCGCTTCAAGGATGGGAGAGCCAATATGCACCACCCGACTCGTCAGGGTTATGCCTACCCTCAAGGGCATTTGTATTACACTACACTACAATCCTCCTCCTCCTTCCTCCTCCTCCTCCCTTCTCCCCTCTCCCGCCGTCTTCCTTTTCTGCAGCTCCTCATGGCGATGCCATCCCGCGAGGGATGCGACACGGCTGGCGCCCAGAGCGACGCGGAGAAACCCGCCGTTGATATCATCCACCGGCCTCTCACAGAGCGTAGGCTGAAGCGTCCATTTCATCCCCCCCCCCTGCGCCGCCCTCGTAGGGCCGGTCCCGTTGGACCGACACCGCGCGCTCCTCCCTCCTCCTCCACCTCCTCCTCCCTCCTCCTCCGCCTTCCTCCTCCTCCTCCTCCCTCCTCTCCTCCCTCCCTCCTCCTCCTCCTCCTCCTCCTCCTCCTCCTCCTCCTCCTCCTCCTCCTCCTCCTCCTCCTCCTCCTCCTCCTCCCCCTCCTCTCTCCACGGCAGGTGGGCGGCCACGGCCGCCCCGCGCAGGCCCCACCAGTCGGCCTGTCTGACCCCGCGGGTGCTTCGCGCGTTCGTCCGTTCGCCCGCGGGCTTCTGCGGGTGCGCCCTCTACGAGTTCTCCTCCTCTCCTGCCGCCCCGGCAGTGCCCCTCGGCAGCAAACCATCGGGGGCGGAAAAGAGGGGGGTGATGACTAGGGGGGGGGTGGATGTCATGGCGGGGGCCATGATATTTTCCCTGATGTCATGGCGCCGCTTCTTCTTTCATTACGTCCCTGGCACCCCCGCTGGGCCGCGCACATGCCGCCGGTCATGATTTGCACCCCCCCCTCTTGGACACCCCCCTCTTGGCCGCTTCCGAAAATCATGGGAGCCCGGTGTACCATCTGAAATCTGCCTTCAGCGTCGAGCAGCGCCGATGGGCGTCTGGGAGTCAGCGTCGGTTCGCGCTGATTGCCGCCGAAGTAGCGTCGACCAGCGTCGACCTCCCGCGGACTGATCTTGTCCACGCGCGTGATTTCAACATCGAGAACGCCAGCGGCGCATCACCGGCCGCTCCCCGGGAGGTTGACGCAGGTGCCGGCGCAGAGTTGCAGGGCGAGTGGTTCGCTTCGGGTGTCTTGTTTGGGCCTCCTGGGCCGCCCTTTGGAAAGCTTCTCGAGGGCCCCTCGGATGCATTGTTGCGGCCCCTTGGAGCTTCTTGGGGCCTTCTGGGGCTCTCTTTTTGGAGTCTGCTGGTGGAGCCTTGGGGGGCCTTCCTTCTGGGGCCGTACGGAACTTCTTGGGGGCAAGAGGTAGGGGAAGGGCTCTAATGCCTCTTCGCATTCCCCCCACTGGGGCCTTGCTTTGGGCCCTCTTGGGGCTTTTTTAGGCCTTCTTGGGGGCCTCCTGGGCCGTCCTGGCTCGATCTTGCGGGCCTCTTGGCTGTCTTGGAGTGCTGGAAGCCCGACAAGGCGAGAACACCAAACTCGCTCAAACACCTAGTCAATGATTCCTCTCGCTTCGCGGGGTGCACGTCAGGATCGCGGAGAGCATGGACGCTTGGGACCTCGTTGGAGTTTTCATTTGGATGCTTCTTGGGAACATCTTGGGGGCCTCTTGGGGACTCCTTGGTGGCCTGTTGGGAGCGTCTCTGGCTGGCTTGGGTTGCTCTTTGAGTCCCTGGGGGGCGTCTCGGGGGCTTCTCGGGGGCTCTCGAGGCTATAATGGGGCCGTCCTGGGAGCCACTTGTGCCGTCGTGGAGCGATTGTGGAGGCTTCTTCGGGCCCCCTGGGGGCTTTTCAGGCTCGTGTCGGGGGCTTCAGGGCGATGTTGCACCCCTCCAGGGTGCTTTCGGGGGGTCTTCTGGGAGCCTCTTGATGACCTCTTGGGAGCCTCTTGGGGGCCTCTTGGTGGTTCCTGGGGGCCTTTCGGGTGTCTGCTGGGGCCTCTTGGGGGCCTCTTGGGGCTTCCTAGGCCTCTCGGAGCGGAGGGCTTGAACTGTCCGTTCGGGTACCCCGTCTGGACCCCTTCTCGGAGCCGTCTTAGGGGACTCTTGGGCTGTCTTGGATGCTTCTTAGGCCGCGTCGGAGCCCTCTTGGGGCCGTTTTGGGGCCCTTTTGGAGGCCCTTTTGGGCCTTCTTGTGCCGACCTTGGGGGCCTCTGGGGCAGTTGGAGCGTCGGAAAACCGAACAGGCGAGAGCGCCAACATCGTTCAGAAACCTACTGGAAAGCAGTGACTTCTGCCTCTTGAGGCCCTCTTGGGGGGCCTCCTGGATGCCTCTGGGGGCGTCTTGGGAACATCTTGGGCCGTCTGGAGGTCATCTTGGGCAGCTTGAAGCGATCCTTCGGCGATTCGGGACCCTCTTGTCTTGAGGGCCTCTTAGCGCCCTCTCGGCCCGTTTTGGTGCCCTCTATACCCGCATGACGCGTTCCTCCCGGGGTCGTCTGGGGCCGGGGGGATCAAATTTACGGTTTTGGGGCCAGGGGCGGGGGGGTATAGGGGGAATCTCCAGGGGCTTCGAGCGCATAATGAAAACAGCCCTCTTCTCTTTCTTCTTCCTCCTCTTCCTCCTCTTCCTGCTCCTCCTCTTCAGAAGTATTAAGAATCGGCAGGCGCGCCGCTCGCTGATGCAGCTGACCACCGAGCTGACGCACAGGTTGCTGCGCCTCGGACCAGGCCGCCGTTTTTCACTTTTTCGCGCCAGCTGCTACGACTGGTGTTGGGGCGTGAAGAAGAGCAGGAAGGAAGGTTTCGTCAGGCCATTTTTCGCCAGCTCTTGGTGCCTTGTAAGCCTCGGGATTTTTTCCTGCAGCTGCGTCTCGCCGAGCATTCTGGGGATACCCAAATCGTCCCTAACGGCCGCGGGAGAGCCGAGTTCTGACCCGAAAGCTAGACCTGCTCTCGCTGTGACAAACATCGGGACAGTTTTTCTGGCCATTTTCGGCCCGTGGGGACCTTGTTGGGGAGAGGCATTCCGCACGCCTGGGTGAGCAGTGGCGCTACATCTGCAATGGTGGCGCTCGGGGGAGCACGAACCAGTTGCCAATCGGCCGAGCCCTGCACCCGTCTTATCACCACGCGCTCGAGGTGTCCGTGGGCATCCCAGACATCGGGCTGCTCCAATTTTTTGGGGGCGTGGGCCCTGGGCCCCACAGGTCCAGACCCTTTCCCCCAGGCCGGTTTTTCGTCCTCAGTCGTTTCTTGACGCTCCCGAGGCTCGGCGAGGACCCCCAGAGGCCGAACATGGCAAAAAACCGCCTGCTCCAGTTTGTGTGGAGCGCCAGAATCGCGAAGGAATGCCCGCCGCATTTTTTTGTTGTCGCAGCTCCTCGGAGGGCCGGGGCAGTCCCGGGACCCCGCCGCCCGGAGCCGTCCCCGAAGCGGCCCCAGGCCAGGACCTCGAGAGGCGGAGCGGACCCGGCCGCCGTGGCGGAGAGTCTCCACATCGGGAGGCCTTCGCAGAGGCAGAGCCAAGAGCAGGCCTCTGCGCTGAGGATGCAGTCGAACGCCATCGTCAGGATGAGTACGTGATCGTTTCCTTGTTCCTTGTTTTGCCGATCGGCGCGGGCCCTCGCCCCCCCCTTCCCCCTGACCTTTCAGGAGGGCCAAAAAATAGCACCAGGACCTCGGCATCTAAATTCTTGTCGAGGTGTTAGGCAGTCCAGATTGGTCTATAGGTCTGGAGGGCTATTTTTTAGCACTGGGAGGTCAGGGTCCCCCCCCCCATGGAGTAGATCTTGGCTGTTTCTGGCGCCCGTTTCAGGCAGGTGGGGTCTCCCCCATAGGACGCACTGTCGCAAGCAGTGGCATGAAGCAGAGGTCCGCAGCCCGACCCCACCCCCCCTTCCGCCCAATGTCGACATGCCGAATAAGAAAATGTTCGCTACAGCGAAGACGCAGAAATGAGCACCAAGTTGGGATTCAGGAGGGGATCTGGTCTTCGGGCCGTTCCTTAGAGCTAGTTCGGGGAACCTACTTGCGGCTGAGGCTCGCAGTGGCCGGAAAAGTCCCTTCGCTCCTTATTCAGCTCAGGAGAGGAAAAAACACACAGACACAATTAATCCTCGATTCCTTAGAAAATATAGGAAAATATGGGAAGTGGGGGGGGAAGACAGAAACCCAGAAACTATGGGAAAATAGGGGGAATCTTTTGAATTTGCGTGTGTTTATTTGTGTGTCCTGGGGCCCCTTCTTCAGCGTTCCTTATGGCAGCGCGATCTGTTCTGTTCCCAGGGCGTCCCTGCCTCTCAGCCCATCTCCCAGCCCTTGCAGCCCTCCGTGGCCGTGGGCCCTGGGCCTCCACGCTCCTCGTCAGCCTGGGGCGTCCTCGGGCTTAAGTCGGGCGTGTCCCCCTACAGGGGGATTTTCGACGACAACTAAAGAATACTCCAAAAATGCTCCAAATGGCAAACAAAAATTCAAAAAATAGTCCCCAGACTATTTTTGGACTATTTTTGGACCATTTTGAGGGTATTTTTTATTTTTCGTCGAAAATCCCCCTGTAGGGGGACACGCCCGACATAACCTTAGGCCCCGCCCTCTTAATTACCGCGCATCCTTCGATCTGGTCGCGGCGTGCGTCGCTTCCGACCGTTCTGGAGCGCTCTGCATTGGCCGCGGCGCCCGATGGATGCATCCACCAGACGACGCCGGATCTCAGAGATGCTCGATCCATCCTTCATCGGGACCCATCCCCGTCCCGCCTCCACTGCACGAAGACCGACGCCGAGGTCCCAGCGTCCCCCAAGCATACTGTGAAGAGGAGGGCCGTCCGGATGACCATGCTCATGAGCACGCCCACCTAGGAGGAGGCGGCCCAGACATCGGGCTGCTCCAATTTTCTCGATGCGTGGGCCCCACGAGTCCGGACCTTTTCCCCGGGGCCGGTTTTTCGTCCTGAGTCGTCTTTGGACGCTCCCGAGGCCTGGCGAGGCCCCCCAGAGGCCGACGATGGCCAAAAGCTGTCCGCGCCAGTCTGTTCTTGGGCCCTCGGATCTCTGGGGGGCGCGGTGTCCGATTTCACGACGGCCTCCCCCCCCCCCACGCGGCACCCCCCTGGAGGCTCCGCCCGACCGCCCGGCCTTGGATTCCCAGATTCCAATGTACTTTCAGCGCCTTCCTGCTTCAACGATCGAGTAGCTTCACCTTTTCCGTCCTCTTTAAGGGGCAGGCGGAAATCCGATCTATTTTCAAAACCTTCCTACTTCATGCTTCTACCTGCTTCTTCCGACTGATGGCTACATCTACAGACAAGGCCCTGCCGCCCAGGCAGCGACGTCGGCGTCAACGACCTGGTCTGGGCCCTGTGCCCCGAGCCGGAGGAGCACTGGGAGGAGGGCCGCGTGCTGCAGCTGCCGAAGGCCCCGCCCAGCCGCACGGCGCGCGCGCTCCTCGTCGCAGCCGCCGCCGCCGCAGTTATCGCCGCCGCGCCCTACCGTCCGAAGCTCCTGCTTCTGCCTCCTCCTGCTGCTGCTGCTCCTCCTCCTCCTCCTCTCCTCCTCCTCCTCCTCCTCCTCCTCCTCCTCCTCCTCCTCCTCCTCTCCTCCTCCCCTCCTCCTCCTCCTCCTCCTCCTCCTCTCCTCTCCCTCCTCCTCCTCCTCCTCTCCCTCCTCCTCCTCCTCCTCCTCCTCCTCTTCCTTCTCTCCCTCCTCCTGCTGCTCCTCCTCCTCCGTTTCTTCCTCCTCTCCTGTTATGCTTCCCCTCCTCCCCGCGGCTCCGACAGCGGGTTCGCCACAGTGCTGGCCTGCGCGAGCTGCTCGGCTGGTTGAGGACTCCTGTGGACCTCTCTCGCCTTCTCCGCCTCGGCCGCGTGCCGCTACTCTCAGGAGAGGAAAAAAACACAGACACAATTAATCCTCGATTCCCCAGAAGATATGGGAAAATATGGGAAGTGGGGGGAAGACAGAAATCCAGAAATATGGGAAAGTATGGGGAATCATTTTGTTTGTGTGTATTTATTTGTGTGTCCTGGGGCCCCTTCATACTCCCCCCTCCTTCCCGCTCCTCCTTCCCCAACGACGGCGGTGACTGCTGGAGGTAGGCCCTCGCACGCGGGCTCGCCGCGGTCTCAGAGCATGGCTGGCGCAGCCCACCCTCGGAAGGTCGAGATTATCTTTCTTATTCTTCTTCTTCTTCTTCTTTTGCTTCTTCTTCTTCTTATTCTTATTCTTATTCTTATTCTTTTGCTTCTTCTTCTTCTTCGTCTTCTTCTTCTTCTTCTTCGTCTTTCTCTTCCCCCCCTCCCCTTCTCTGGACGGGGCAGCTTTTTTTTGTTTTTGCATTGTGCGAGTTTTTACAGGGCACCTGCGGGCTGTACCGTTGCTTCCGCATTTTTGTCTTGAGCTCCTCCCCCCGCTGCTGCTGCTGCTGCTGCTGCTGCTGCTGCTGCTGCTGCTGCTGCTGCTGCTGCTGCTCCTCCCGCACCCTCTTCTGCCCCCCCCTCTTCTCCTCTCTCCTCCCTCCTCCCTCCTTCCTCCCCCCTCCCCCTTCTTCTGCTGCTCCTCCCCCCTCCCTCCCTCCTCCCCTCTCCCCCCTCCCCTTCTCTGCATGGCGGTGGGGCGGGCGAGCTGTCCGCATCCCCACAGGCCGCACGTGGCGCCAGAGGTCCTCGGTCTTCTCCGCTGGCCCTGCAGCGGGGGCTCCGGAGGCCCATGCCCCCCCCCCGAGGCCGGACGTGGGCAGAGCGCGGGGGGGGAAAGGGCATCGATGCCCCGAGCCGCAGGACGCCCCCGTCGCCCGAGGCCGCCCGAGAGCCCAGGCTCGCCACGAGGGGAAGTGCGGTCGGTTCGCGTCGTGCCGGCCGGCGGCGACCCCGCCGCCGGCAATCAGCCTTGAACGCCGGCGGCGGCCCATCATCGGTCGACGGTGTTGAAGGATCTTACGTTTCGGAAATGGTTGATCGTTGAAGGTTGTACGGTCCCCGCGGTGTCAGAGACCAACGCCGAGGTCGTCAAGGCACGCACCTGCCGTACGGTCGAGGAACAACACGAATAACAACAATAATAACAAACACAATAACAATAATAATAGTAATGATAATAATAATGATGATAATAATATAAATAACAATGTTAATAATGGTAATAATGATACTAAACACAAATAAACCTTCGGTCCCGGGGCCCGCAGAGGGCCCCAGTGGGCCCGAAGACGGTGAGGAAGCTCTACGACACCTTTCCTGCAGGGCAAGCTTCCCGCATGCAGAGTGGGGGGTCCCACGGGGAAAATCTTGGAGGCGCACCCCTTCCACCCCAGTGGCGCGGCCCCATCGTCCCCCCCGCTTCCGCTCCCTGGCATGCGGCCGAGGAGGAGGGAGGGAGGAGACCTGGAGAGCAGACGGGGGAGGGGAGGAATGAAGAGGCGGATGAAGAGAGGAGTGATGATGATGATGATGATGGTGATGATGCTGCTGCTGATGATGATGATGATGGTGGTGATGATGATGATGATGATAATGATGATGCGGATGATGCGGATGATGCGGATGATGCTGCTGATGGTGATGACGATGATGCGGATGATGCGAATGATGCTGACGATGATGACGATGATGCGGATGATCATGATGATGCTGATGATGATGATGATGATGATGATGATGATCATGGTGATGCTGATGACAACGATGGCGCCGATGTGCTGCTGCTGTTGCGGATGATGATGACGCTGATGCTGCTGATGATGATGATGACTATGCTTATGATGATGACGACGAATCTGATGATGATGCTGATGCTGACGACGATGATGAAGACGATGATGATGGTAATGATGATGGTAATGATGATGAGGAATATGAGGATGAGGAGGATCATGACTAGGATGGGGATGAGGATGGGAATGATGATTCTGATGAGGACAATACTGATGCTGCATGGGCTGATGATGATGATGATGATGATGATCATTATCATGATGACGTTGAGGATTATGATGCTGCTGATGATGTTGATGATGATGCTGATGATGGTGATCATGGTGATGACGATTGTGATGGTGATGATGATGATGATACTGATGCTGATGATGATGCTGATGCTGATGATGATAATGAGGATGATGATAATGCTGATGATGCTGCTGCTGATGATGATGATGGTTATAAGTGTGATTCTTGTGGTGATGATGCTGCTGATGATGCGGATGATGGCGATGGCGACTATGCTGCTGCTGGTGATGCTGCTGATGATGATGATGGCGATGACGACTATTACGATGATGACGATGCTGATGCTGATGCTGATGATGATGATGATGATGATGATGATGATGATGATGGTGAAGATGACGGTGATGATGAGGAGGAGAATGGTTTTGGAGGAGGAGGATGATGTCGACGACGACGAGGATGAGGAGGATGGTGATGATGATGACCAGGATGACGATGATAATGGTAATGATGATGATGATGATGATGATGATGATGATGATGATGATGATGATGATGATGATGATGATGATGATGATGATGATGTGGATGATGTGGATGATGCTGCTGATAATGATGATGACGATGATGCGGAGGATATTGATGATGCTGATGATGATGATCATGATGATGCTGACTATGATGATGATGCCCATGCTGCTGATGATGATGCTGATGCTGCTGATGATGACGATGCTTATGATGATGACGACGAATATGATGCTGATGCTGATGGTGATGACGATGCTGATGGTAATGATGATGAGGAGGATGAGGAGGAGGATCATGACTAGGATCACGATTGTGATGGTGATGACCAGGATGACGATGGTGATGATGATGATGATGATGATGATGATGATGATGATGATGATGATGATGATGATGGTGGTGGTGATGATGATGGTGATGATGGTGAAGATGATGCTGCTGCTGCTGCTGATGATGATGATGATGATGATGATGATGATGATGATGATGATGATGATGATGCTCATGGTGATGATGATGACGACGATGAGGATCATGATGGTAATGATGAGGAGAGGGAGGAGGAGGATGAGGAGGAAGACATGTAATGCCAGTGTGCACCCAAGACGCATCAACGAAGTTTCAATCCATCCTCCCTCCAAGCTCCCTGTTCACAGGTCCCTACAAGAGGCTGCTGTCACTGCGGGACGCGCCCCACCAGAAGACAACTGTCTGAGAATCTACCAGCGTGCCTCGGGACTCCGACGCCTCGATTCAGCGTGACCGTTGCGTCCGGACAAGCTCTAGCCGTGCCGGAAGTCCGTTCCTGGGACTTCAACTCCGCGGATCAGCGTGACTGCTGCGTCCCGATAACCCCGAATCTCGCCAGAGCACTGTTCCTGGCACGTCAGCTCCCGAATCAGCGTGACCGTTGCATCCTAACAAGCAATGTTCCTGCCGAAGCACCAGTCCTGGGACTTCAGCCGCACGAGTCATCAAAACGGATGGGAACTTCTAGTGTGCATTGCGCTCAGGCGACAGCCAAGTTTCGAAAAGGAACCTCCATCTCTGCAAAGCCGCAGCAAACTTTTTTGAGACGAAGGTGCGCGGCGCTAACGCGAGAGCCGCATTCTGAGAACGGGCCGCCCTCCATCCCTGGGGCTGTTGCGAATTCCACGCCTCAGAGGTCATACGTGGCGAGGAAGCGTCAGGCGAGACGCCGGGCCCGCCCTGTCGACACGTCTGGGGGTGCGACAGGGGGTAGTTATTTATATGGAAGAAGGAATCGAGGAGGAGGAGGAGGAGGAGGAGGAGGAGGAAGAGGAGGTGG
Source organism: Prorocentrum cordatum (assembly GCA_963575745.1). Classification (NCBI taxonomy): domain Eukaryota; class Dinophyceae; order Prorocentrales; family Prorocentraceae; genus Prorocentrum; species Prorocentrum cordatum. Next base: position 28,370 of record CAUYUJ010021866.1, on the reverse strand, counting down.
TGGATGAGGAGGGAGAGGAGGAGGAGTAGGAGGAGGAGGAGGAGGAGGAGGAGGAGGAGGAGGAAGAAGACGAGGAAGAGGAGGGAGGAGGAGGAAGAGGAGGAAGGAGGGCGAAGGGAGGAAGGAAGAGTGGACCCGCTCCCCTGATGCCAGCAGGTCTTCCCCGACGCCCTGTGCCACGAGCGCTGGTGCTCCTCGTCCTCGTCGGCGCCGGCCGCGGCGCCGGCCGCAGACGACGGCGAGGCCGCCCGCGCGCGTTCGCTCCGCCGCTCCTGCCACGGGTTCCCTGCCCTGGGGCGGGCAGCGGGGGGAGGAGCCGCGGAGCGCCTCGTCGAGGAGGGGCGGCGGCGCCGTGCCTCCACCGCCGCTCAGGGGCAACGACCGGGGGGGAATGCGGCTGGTTCGTGTCGTGTCGACCGGCGGCGACCCCGCCGCGGGCGGTCAACGTCGAGCGCCGCCAGTGGCCCAGAATCGGCCTACATGGAACGATCGGGCGATCGAAGCACCGCCGATCGTTCAAGGTTGACCGATCCGCACGGTGTCAGAAACCAACGCCGAAGTCGTCACGACACTAATCTGCCGTAGGCCTCGGGGGTTAGAGGTGCGGTGTTTTCGCTAGCGGGGGCCCATCGCCGAGCTGGCGGCGAGGTAGCGCCGATTCCAGGTCGAGGCATCCCTCCCCTGTGCCAGTCCCCCCCCTCGTTGCTCCTCCTCCTCCCCTCGGTGCGAAGAGATCACGAGGGAGGCTTTTTATGTGTTGCTGCCGTGATCGGCTTCGGGGGAGCCCTCACTGGCCGCGCCCCGGGACCGTCAACAAAAACGAGTCGGGGCGAAAGATTGGCCCCGGGGAAGGGGTCCAGATCTTCGGGCGGGTGGTAATGGGGGGTGACCCACGTGGGGCGTGACCCAAAAGGGGCCCCGAAGGGGCCCTCTGGGGCCCCTTTTTGGGCCCCTGCGTGCTCCAGAGGGGGGCCCGAAAAGGGGCCCCTGCAGGGCCCTTCCTCTTCACCCCCCCGGGTGGGGCCCACCCCCCACGTGCCAGGAGCAGGAGCAGGAGCAGGAGCAGGAGCAGGAGCAGGAGCAGGAGCAGGAGCAGGAGGAGGAGGAGGAGGAGGAGGAGGAGGAGGAGGAGGAGGAGGAGGAGGAGGAGGAGGAGGACACCCGCCCGACAGATCTCTGGAGGTGGCGCCGCGAGGGGAGGGAGATGCGTCAAATTGAGCCGGGGCCGCGGCCGGGGGGGGCGCCCGGTTGCGTGCCGTCGGGGCCCGGGGGCCGGGAGGGGTTGCGGCTGTTGCGGGGGGGGGCGCCGGGCGGAGGGGGCGGACTGTGGCGCGGAGCGGAGGAGCGCAGGGCTTCGGGGGCAAGGGCAAGGGCAGGGGGGGGAAGGGCATAGGTCGGCAACGCGCAGAGGGGGGTAGGGGGAGGGGGGAAGGCTTCTTAGAAGCACCCCTGCTTCTTAGAAGGCGCGGGCCCCCTTTTGCGCGCCGCCAAATAGGGTTCAGTCGGGCATGTCCTTCTACTGGAGGAAACTCAAAGATAGTCGAGAAATAGTCGGGGGGCGATTTTTCGAGCATTTCTTTCACCATGTCTGAATATTTTTGGAGCATTTTTGCATTTTCGCACCAAAATCCGCCTGTAGGAGGACATGCCCGACCTCAGCATAGGGGGGGGATGCATCGCCCTCCAATCGCCCATTGATCGCCGATAGGGACGGGATGGCCCCACCCCGCCCAGGAAGGTGCGGATTCTTTATCGGGGGCGTATCGCCGATCTATCGACGATGTATCGCCGATTCCAGGTCGAGGCATTCCCCCCCATGCCTATCCCTCCCTACCGTTGCCCCTCAAAGACTCTAGGCCTCCTCTCCTGCACGGGGTCCGAGCAGATGGGGTCGGAGGATCGCGCCGCATCGCCGATGCATCGAGGATGCGGCTCGATGTTGAGACCGTATTTCCACACGCCGACGTCGCCGACGCATCGCCGACGCATCGCCGATGTCGCCGATGCATTGGCGATGCGGCGCGATCCTTCGACCCCATCTGCTCGGACCCCATCTAGGAGGCCTCTAAGTGGGCGGATTGGCGTGGATCTTAGAAACGCGAGACTCGAGTACGCCGGTACTCGTCTTCGTCGACGTCTTTGTCGCCGACTTTGTCGTCGTCGTCGTCGTGATTGCTGCCGTCGCAGCCGCCGCCGCCGTTATCGACGTCGTCATCGTCGTCGTCGTCGTCATCGTCGTCGTCGTCGTCGTCGTCTTCGTCGGCGTCGTCGTCGCTGACGTCGTCATCGCCGTCGACTTCGACGCCGTCGTCGTCTCCGTCGCAGCCGTCGTCGTCGTCGTCGTCGCCGCCGCCGCCGTCGTCGTCGTCGTCGTCGTCGTCGTCGTCGTCGTCGTCGTCGTCGTCGTCGTCGTCGTCGTCGTTGTCGTCGTCGTCGCCTTCGTCGACGTCTTTGTTGCCGACTTTGTCGTCGTCGTCGCCGACGTCGTCGCCGTCGTCGTCGTCGTCGACGCCGTCGTTGTCGTCGTGACTGTCGTTGCCGCCACCGCCGTCGTCGTCGCTGACGTCGTCGTCGTCGTCGCCGTCGCCGTCGCCGTCGCCGTCGTCGTTGCCGCCACCGTCGTCGTCGTCGTCTACGTCGTCGTCTCCGTCTCCGTCGTCGTCGTCGTCGTCGTCGTCGTCGTCGTTCTTGTCGTCGTCGTGATTGCTGCCGTCGCAGCCGCCGCCGCCGCCGTCATCGACGTCGTCGTCGTCGTCATCGTCGCCGCCGCCGTCGTCGTCGTCGTCGTCGTCGCTGACGTCGTCATCGCCGTCGACTTCGATGCCGTCGTCTCCGTCGACGTCGTCGTCGTCGTCGTCGTCATCGTGGTCGTCGTCGTGATTGTCGCGGTCGCCTCCGCCGCCGTCGCCGCCGCCGCCGCCGTCGTCGTCGCCGCCACCGCCGCCGTCGTCGTCGCCGTCGTCGTCGTCGTCGTCGTCGTCGTCGTCGTCGCTGACGTCGTCTTCGTCGACGTCTTTGTCGCCGACTTTGTCGTCGTCGTCGTCGTCGTCGTCGTCGTCGTCGTCGTGACTGTCGTTGCCGCCACCGCCGTCGTCGCTGACGCCGCCGTCGCCGCCGCCGCCGCCGCCGTCGTCGCCGCCGCCGCCGCCGCCGTCGTCGTCGTCGTCGTCGTCGTCGTCGTCGTCGTCGTCGTCGTCGCTGACGTCGTCTTCGTCGACGTCTTTGTCGCCGACTTTGTCGTCGTCGTCGTCGTCGTCGTCGTCGTCGTCGTCGTCGTGACTGTCGTTGCCGCCACCGCCGTCGTCGCTGACGTCGTCGTCGTCGTCGTCGTCGCCGTCGCCGTCGCTGTCGCCGTTGCCGTCGCCGTCGCCGTCGTCGTTGTCGTCGTCGCCGTCGTCGTCGTCGTCGCTGACGTCGTCTTCGTCGACATCTTTGTCGCCGACTTTGTCGTCGTCGTCGTCGACGCCGTCGTCTGTCGTCGCCGTCGTCTGTCGTCGCCCTCGATCGGAAGCGTTGTCGTGCAGGCGGGCGCGGCGGAGCTCCCGGCGGACGTGGCGGAGGCCGCCGCGGAACCGGGCCCCGTAGGTGATGGCGCGGACGCAGGCGCCGCGGGCGGCGCGCGGCGGGCGAGCGGGGGGTAGGGGCCGCAGATGCCCGCGCGGATTTTGCTTTTCTTGTTTTTTTGATGTGTCCGTTTTTTTATCGTATTTTTTGGGGGTCAGTTTTTTTAAGGTGTCCGTATTGTTAAGGTGTCCGTTGTTGTTCTTGTTGTTGCTGTTGGTATTGGTGTTGTTGTTGCTGCTGCTGCTGTTGTTGTTTTTCCTAGACAGGTGTTTTCTTTGTTCTTGCTCGATTTTTCTTTCCCGTTTTTGGATTATCAGTTGAGCTCTTTTCGCTTCGGTTGTGTTGTTGTTTGTGTGTGTGTGTGTGTGTGTGTTTGCATGCTTTTATTACTGTTTGTTGTTGTTTGTTTTTTGTGTCTGTTTTCGGCTGCCGTACGGTTTTCTTTTTTGGTTGGCCGAAAACCGACAAGCTGAGAACGGACACGATGTGGCGCGATGTGGAGCCCGATCCTTCTCCATCGCCGTCGCCGATGCATCGCCGATGCATCGGCGATGCGGTGCGATCCTCCAGCCGCTCCAGCCCCGCTCAGGAGGCTCATGTGGCCGATGACCCCCAGGCCTCCCGGGCGTCGCGAAGGAGACTGCGGCGGCGGCCAGTTTTTCGGAGTTGTCGGCCGCCTGGCAGGTAGAGACCGTGGTGGTGGTGGTGCTAGTGGTGACATTGGGACCACCGACGAGGCCGAAATATCTTCAGTCAGCATCCCTCGATGGAGGTGACTTCCGACCTTGGCGTTGACGTGAACGTTTACGCCCCCCCATTGCGAAGAGGGGGGCATAGAGAATGAGTAGGCTGGCTGGAGGAGGCAGGTAGGAGGGAGGAGGGAGAAGGATGAGCAGGTGGATGGGGGAGGAAGGGATTGGGGGATGGGAGGGAGGATGGGGGGTGGAGGAGAATGAGGAGGAGGAGGAGGAGGAGGAGGAGGAGGAGGAGGAGGAGGAGGAGGAGGAGGAGGAGGAGGAGAAGGAATGACGTAAGGATGGGAAAGAGAGATGAGGGATGGGGGATGGGGGGACGGGAGGGAGGGAAGGAGGGAGAGAAGGAGGGATGGAGAATCGAGCTGCTCCGTCCGGAGGCCTCCACCTCCTCCGCCTCCTCCGCCTCCCTCGTCTACCCCTCCTCCGCCCTTTTCCTCCTCCTCCTCCTCTTTCTCCATTCCCCTCCATCCCCCTCCAGAAACATGCTGACACTTTTGGCAATGCCTGAGAGCTTCCAGGCACCAGCAGCAGCACTGACACGCATCGTGAGCATTCCAGTGCTTTCGGACCCTACCGTCGAATAATTCTGGGCATCTCAGAGGGACCCTTTAGGCAGGCCTAGGGTGGAGATACACCTCTCCAGAGCGTCCTGGAACGCTCTCACAGCGTTCAGGAGCCCTCCGAGACGGCGTCGGCGTCTGGTACAGCCTCCAGACCCACCAGCTCTCAGAGATTCCCGATTCACCTCGATCATAGTTTATCCTCATCCTGCCTTCGAGACCCTCGGGGGACCCCCGAGAGCCCCCGAGAGTTACCCCTGGGACCCCCCGAGCATCTGTAGAGGCCTCCGCAGACACCCGACCTTCCACCACCACCACCACCTGCTCTCGAAGCCATGGCCGCCGCCGCCGTCGCTGTCGGAAGGGGCCTCCGGAGAGAGACCTCCCGAAGCAGAGGGCCACATCCGCGGGCGCCGCCGCCGCCGCCCGCCGCTGCCGCCGCCGCCGCCCTCGCCCTCGCCGCCGCCCTCGCCGCCGCCCTCGCCCTCGCCCTCGCCCTCGCCCCTGCCGCCGCCTCCGCCGATTCCGCTGCCGCCTCCGCCGCCGCCGCCGCCGCCGCCGCCGCCGTCGCCGTCGTCGTCGCCGCCGCCGTCGTCGTCGTCGTCGTCGCCGTCGTCGTCGCCGCCGTCGTCGTCGTCGTCGTCGTCGTCGTCGTCGTCGTCGTCGTCGTCGGCGTCGTCGTCGTCGGCCCCCCCCGCAAGGCGCGCCCGCAGACCCCGCCGTGGGCGGCGGAGGCCCCGCCGCCGCTGCGGCGGCCGGCGCCCCGGAGGCCTTCGGGGGCGCGCGCGCGCGCGCGCGCCCGCCAGGGCCCGGCCCGCGGGCGGCCCCGCTGCGGCGGGCGACGAGGAGCGAAGAGAACGGTGGAAGCCTGGCCGCAGGGCGGGGAGAGCGGCCTCGGCCCCCCCCCTTCCCGAGGCCGCGCACCAGAGGCCACCCCGACGAAGGCCACTCTGACGTGCGCGGCCGAGCCCCACGGGCCGGCGCACGGGCGAGTCGACGACGACGACGACGACGACGACGACGACGACGACGACGACGACGACGACGACGACGACGAAGACGGCGGCGGCGGCGGCGGCGGCGACCACGCCGCCTGAGGGACGACGGCGACGACGACGGGGGCAGACACCCACGCCCACCGGGGCGGAGGGGCTCCCGAATCCGTGGGTGTAGATGCGGTGCGCCCCCGTCAGCGGCATTGTTAGGGGGGTAACAGGCTCAGGGGGGGATGCGTCGACCCCCGATCGCCCATCGATCACCGCTGGGGGCCCGATGGCCCGCCCCGCCCAGGAACGTGCGGATGCGCTGTCGGGGGCCAATTGCCGACTGATCTGCGATGTATCGGCGATTCCAGGTCAATGTTCCCTCCCCCCCTGAGCCAGTCCCCCCCTAATGCCAGCTTGTGATTAACAAATGGCTGCCCCTCGCCCTCCACCCGGGGCTGATAAATAGACCCCGCGGGGCGCATTTTTTTTATTTCTTATACAAAAAAAACACGCGCGCAAGGGGGTCGTCGCTTGCGGCGCCGATGGCATCGTGTACCCCCCTGCATGACAGCGTCAAGACGGTTGCCTTTCGCATAGAAGTTGTTACAAGAGTCGTACACATCCTAGGCGCATTTTTTCCCCCTCTCAGGCGTCGTCGTCGTCGTCGTCGTCGTCGTCGTCGTCGTCGTCGTCTTTCTCGTCGTCGTCGTCGTCGTCGTCGTCGTGTACAGCGGGCCTGCGCAGCACCCCGCCCCCCCCAATAGGGCACCCGCACTGCCTCGTTGTCGTCATCGTCGCGTCGTCGTCGTCGTCGCCGCCGCCGCCGCCGCCGCCGTCGCCGTCGTCGTCGTCGTCGTCGTCGTCGTCGTCGTCGTCGTCGTCGTCGTCGTCGTCGAAGTCGTCGTCGTCGTCGTCGTCGTCGTCGTCGTCGTCGTCGTCGTCGTCGTCGTCGTCGTCGTCGTCGAAGTAGTCGTCGTCGTCGTCGTCGTCGTCGTCGTCGTCGTCGTCGTCGTCGTCGTCGTCGTCGTCGTCGACTTCAGCGGGCCTGCGCAATCCCCCCCATAGGACATCTGCAGTGCGTCGTCGTCGTCGCCGTCGCCGTGTGCCGTCCGCCGTCCGTCGTCCTCGTCCTGGTCCTCGTCCTGGTCCTCGTCCTCGTCCTCCTCGTCGTCGTCCTCGTCCTCGTGTTCGTCCTCGTCCTTGTCGTCGTCGCCATCGTCGTCGTTGTCGTCGTCGACGACCGCAGAATCCACGACAGAGGGGGGAAGAGGACTGCCCGCCTTTCGGGTCGGACGACAGGCTGGGGAAGGAAAAGGTGTGTTGCGAAGCATGCTGCGCGCAGCTGGTTTCAGTCGCCCCGCCGAGGGGCCAGTCCTCGATGCATGGCCGCTTTCGGCGCCAGGGGGCGCTCGGACAATCAGCACTGTGAGCTGCTGGGCAAATCCCCGGTTGGCCACGCCCCCCTTTCGTGCAGACCGCCTTGCTCGCGGGCCCGCGAGGCAGCTGGCGCCCCTTGGTTGCGGCCAGGGCAAAGGAAACACATCGGTTCGACAGAAAAGAGCACGGAAAGTGCGGGGGCGAGCGCTGACAACAGTTTTTTTTCAGTTCGAACATGTGTCGCCCTGGCTCCCGGTCCCTGCTTTTACCGCCTTTGCCTTCCGCCCCCTTCCCCTCCCCCAGTCTGTGCTGCCTGTCGCCTTCCCGCTGGCGGCTGGGTGTCGGCTCCATCACCGGCGCCGCCGCCGTTGATTTTCAATCTGGCGGGCGCCACCTCGCGATTTGCCCGAGCAGGGCAACATTTTTTGGTTAAGCGCGCGCCCCCCCCACGGATTTGTTGACCACAAACTGACATTATCGTTTCCCCCCAACGCCTGGTCCAGGACGGCTGGAGACTTTGTGCCTACGTGCCGCTGTGGGGGTCTAGGTTTTGTGGCTGTCCGGGGACAGGCGTCCCCGATGGCGGAACAGGTTGTTTTATACCGCTATTCGTCTGGTAAGCAAGAGCATTGCGTTCTGGATGTCCGCGTGCATTTTTTGGGTCGGCGCCTGAGGCCCCCCTGGCGGCGCCTTTGGCGCCGCCCTTGGAACGCTCCGCGCGCCATGGGAATGGTGCCCAGCGTCGACTCAAAATGTCCGCGCGGACCTGTCAGAGCGCGGTCTTGTTGACGGAGTCCTGGGCACACGCGGGACTGTGAGCGGCGGTTTTCTGGACGCGCCGAAATTTTCCGGATACATCACGGGTTCCTCCTGCAGCCACGCCCTGCGGGTTCACAGCCGACCTTTGGGGTTACTCGTGAGCGACTTAGTTTCGCACAAGAAGGAATACGTATACGTGAGGTTGTGCCCGGGATGAAAGTTCCAGGCTCCATGAACTCTCGTCTTGGCTTCTGTTCACGCGCAACAGAACACCGTGTCCGATAACGGAGGAGCACGGTGACGGCTCACGCCACGAACCGTCCTCGGGGTTCAAGCTGGTCCTTCTGGACGTTTGCACTCGTGACAGATTGATTTGATTTCGCACAAGCCAGGCTGCGTTTGAGGCTTGCGCCTGGGAGGAGGACTCGAGGCGCCATTACTTTTGACAGACGCCTCTGTTGATGGCCGTAGTTAGCATGGGACCTGTCCTGAATACAGAGGGTCATGGTCATTGTTCCAACGCGTCCAGTCCTTGGGTGTGGCGTTGTCTCTTGGGACGTTTGTTCTTGTGACGTCGTGTTTCTTGTTTGGAATGGACGGGACAGGTATTGATACTCCATGAATTTCGTTGCAGGCCTTTGTTTTATCGCGTGACAAGGGCGGCTGCTTGGTCATGGAGGAGAGTGGTAATGTCTCACGCCACGAACCGTCCCTGGAGTGCATTGTTGTTTCTTTGGACGTTTGCACTCGTGGTGCATTGCTTCGCATTTGACGGGGTCCATGTGGCACATTGTGACCTGGTTTCTCATCGTAAGGGGCGCGTATGTGGTTGAGCTTCCATGAACTTTCGTATAGGCTTCTGTTTACGCTCGTAACAGGGGGCCGTGCCCGAACATGGAGGAACACTGTAATAGCTCACGCTACGAACCGTCCTCGGGGTTCAAGCTGGTCCCTTTGGACGTTTGCTCTCGTGACAGATTGTGACTTTGTTTCGCAGGTTGTGACTTGATTTCGCACAGGGTCGGCTGCATGTGAGGCTTGCGCCTGGGAGGAGGACTCGAGGCGCCGTTTCTTTTGATAGACGCCTCCGTTGATGGTTGCAGCTGGTATGGGACCTGTCCTGAATCCAGAGGGTCATGGTCATTGTTCCAACGCGTCCAGTCCTTGGGTGTGGCGTTGTCTCTTGGGACGTTTGTTCTTGTGACGTCGTGTTTCTTGTTTGGAAGGGACGGAACAGGTATTGGTACTCCATGAGTTTCGTTGCAGGCCTTTGTTTTATCGCGTGACAAGGGCGGCTGCTTGGTCATGGAGAAGAGTGGTAATGTCTCACGCCACGAACCGTCCCTGGAGTGCATTGTTGTTTCTTTGGACGCTTGCACTCGTGGTACATTGCTACGCATTTGACGGGGTCCATGTGGCACATTGTGACCTGGTTTCTCATCGTAAGGGGCGCGTATGTGGTTGAGCCTCCATGAACTTTCGTATAGGCTTCTGTTTACGCTCGTAACAGGGGGCCGTGCCCGAACATGGAGGAACACTGTAATGGCTCACGCTACGAACCGTCCTCAGGGTTCAAGCTGGTCCCTTTGGACGTTTGCACTCGTGACAGATTGTGCCTTTGTTTCGCAGGTTGTGACTTGATTTCGCAAAAGGCAGGCTGCGTTTGAGGCTTGCGCCTGGGAGGAGGACTCGAGGCGCCATTACTTTTAACAGACGCCTCTGTTGATGGCCGTAGTTAGCATGGGACCTGTCCTGAATACAGAGGGTCATGGTAATTGTTCCACCGCGTCCAGTCCTTGGGTGTGGCGTTGTCTCTTGGGACGTTTGTTCTTGTGACGTCGTGTTTCTTGTTTGGAATGGACGGGACAGGTATTGATACTCCATGAGTTTCGTTGCAGGCCTTTGTCTTATCGCGTGACAAGGGCGGCTGCTTAGTCATGGAGGAGAGTGGTAATGTCTCACGCCATGAACCGTCCCTGGAGTGCATTGTTGTTTCTTTGGACGTTTGCACTCGTGGTACGTTGCTTCGCATTTGACGGGGTCCATGTGGCACACTGTGACCTGGTTTCTCATCGTAAGGGGCGCGTATGTGGTTGAGCTTCCATGAACTTTCGTATAGGCTTCTGTTTACGCTCGTAACAGGGGGCCGTGCCCGAACATGGAGGAACACTGTAATAGCTCACGCTACGAACCGTCCTCGGGGTCCAAGCTGGTCCCTTTGGACGTTTGCACTCGTGACAGATTGTGACCTGGGATCGTACAAGGATAGCTGCACATGGGCTTGCGCCTGGGAGGAAGACTCGAGGCTTCATGAACTCTCTTTGAGACCTCTGTTCACGCTCGTATCAGTGGGCAGTGTCAGGTTATACATGGGACACGTCGCTTTGCTCACGCTAGAACAGTCTTCGGGGTTCAAGCTAGTGCCTTTAAAGGCTTGCACATGTGACACATTGAGACCTGGGTTCGCACGAGGATGAATGCATATGCGGTGTCTTCTTGGAGAAGGGCCAGGGACTCCATGAAATTTGATCGAGGCCTTTGTTCACTCTCGTAAGAGGGGGCCGCGCCCGACCATGGAGGAACACAGCGACGCCTCACGCCACGAACCGTCCTCGGGGTTCAAGCTGGTCCCTCTGGACGTTTGCACTCGTGACAGATTTTGACTTGTTTCGAACAAGGCCAGCTGCATGTGAGGCTTGCGCCTGGGAGGACTCGAGGCGCCGTTTCTTTTGACAGAAGCCTTTGTTGATGGTTGTAGTTGGTATGGGACCTGTCCTAAATACAGAGGGTCATGGTACTTGTTCCAACGCGCCCAGGCCTTGGGTGTGGCGTTGTCTCTTGGGACGTTTGTTCCCCACATGTTTCGTGGAGTTATGTTTTTTTTCCCTGCCGCGCCGCACCCGCGTCTCACCTCCCCCCTCCCCTTCTCCTTCTCGCACCAGAGCGGGTGTGCAGGGGGGTGGTCCCTGAGCTCGGCCGCTATGCACGACGGTCGTGGCAGGCGTGGCATTTCCTCGACGCCACATGGGGGTGCGCTAAGGGTGGGGGCCCTATGCGCTGCAGGCTCCCAGGGCGTGGCAGGCGTGGCATTTCCTCGACGCCACAGGGGGTGCGCTGGGGGTGGGGGCCCTATACGCTGCAGGCTCCCAGGGCGTGGCAGGCGCGGCATTTCCTCGACGCCACAGGGGGTGCGCTGGGGGTGGGGGCCCTATACGCTGCAGGCTCCCAGGGCGTGGCAGGCGAGGGGGTGCGCTGGGGGTGGGGGCCCTATGCGTTGCAGGCTCCCAGGGCGTGGCAGGCGTGGCATTTCCTCGACACCGCAGGGGGTGCGCTCGGGGTGGTGGCCCTATGCGCTGCAGGCTCCCAGGGCGTGGCAGGCGTGGCATTTCCTCGCCGCCACAGGGGGTGCGCTGGGCCCTATGCGCTGCAGACTCCCAGGGCGTGGCAGGCGTGGCATGTCGTCGACGCCACAGGGGGTGCGCTGGGAGGTAGGAGGAGGATGTACAGGAGGAGGAGGAGGAGGAGGAGGGAGGAGGAGGAGGAGGAGGAGGAGGAGAGGAGGAGGGAGGAGGGAGGAGGAGGAGGAGGAGGAGGAGGAGGAGGAGGAGGAGGAGGAGGAGGAGGAGGAGGAGGAGGAGGAGGAGGAGGAGGAAAAGGAGTAGGAGGAGGAGGATGATGATGATGATGAGGAGGAGGAGGAGGCGGAGGAGGAGGAGGAGGAGGAGGAGGAGGAGGTGGGGCAGCAGCAGCGACAGCAGCAGCAGCAGCTGCAGCAGCAGACGCAGCAGCAGCAGCAGAAGCAGCAGCAGCAGAAGCAGCAGCAGGAGGAGGACACCGAGAAGGAGAAGGAGGAGCTGCAGCGGAAGCACCGATGGTACACATGGGACATACAATAGGTATGTGGGGTTCCTCGGTAGCGTCATTTTCGTGACGTCGTGTTTCTTGTGTGGAATAGACAGGGCAGGTATGGTAACTCCATGAGTTTCGTTGCAGGCCTTTGTTTTATCGCGTGACAGGGGCGGGTGCTTGGTCATGGAGGAGAGTGGTAATGTCTCACGCCACGAACCGTCCCTGGAGTGCATTGTTGTTTCTTTGGACGTTTGCACTCGTGGTACATTGCTACGCATTTGACGGGGTCCATGTGGTACACTGTGACCCGTTTTTTTCATCGTAAGGGGTGCGTATGTGGTTGAGCTTCCATGAACTTTCGTATAGGCTTCTGTTTACGCTCGTAACCGGGGGCCGTGCCCGTACATGGAGGAACACTGTAATGGCTCACGCTACGAACCGTCCTCGGGGTTCAAGCTGGTCCCTTTGGACGTTTGCACTCGTGACAGATTGTGACCTGGGATCTTACAAGGATAGCTGCACATGGGCTTGCGCCTGGGAGGAAGACTCGAGGCTTCATGAACTCTGGTTGAGACCTCTGTTCACGCTCGTGTCAGTGGGCAGTGTCAGGTTATAAATGGGACACGCCTCTTTGCTCACGCGAGAACAGTCCTCGGGGTTCAAGCTAGTGCCTTTAGAGGCTTGCACGTGTGACACACTGGGACCTGGTTTCTCATCGTAAGGGGTGCGTATGTGGTTGAGCCTCCATGAACTTTCGTATAGGCTTCTGTTTAAGCTCGTAACCGGGGGCCGTGCCCGAACATGGAGGAACACTGTAATGGCTCACGCTACGAACCGTCCTCGGGGTTCAAGCTGGTCCCTTCGGACGTTTGCACTCGTGACAGATTGTGACCTTGGGTCGTACAAGGATAGCTGCACATGGACTTGCGCCTGGGAGGAAGACTCGAGGCTTCATGAACTCTGGTTGAGACCTCTGTTCACGCTCGTATCAGTGGGCAGTGTCAGGTTATACATGGGACACGCCGTTTTGCTCTCGCGAGAACAGTCCTCGGGGTTCAAGCTAGTGCCTTTGGAGGCTTGCACGTGTGACACATTGAGACCTGGGTTCGCACGAGGATAAATGCATATGCGGTGTCGTCTTGGAGAAGGGCCAGGGACTCGATGAACTTTGGTCGAGGCCTTTGTTCGCTCTCCTAAGAGGGGGCCGCCCCCGACCATGGAGGAACACAGTGACGCCTCACGCCACGAACCGTCCTCGGGGTTCAAGCTGGTCCCTCTGGACGTTTGCACTCGTGACAGATAGTGGCCTGGTTTCGCACATGGCTGGATATGGACTTGCGCCTGGCTGGAGGACTCGATACTCCATGCATTTTGTTGTAGACCTCTGTTCATGCTCGTAACAGAGGACCGTGGATGAGCATGGAGGAACACAGAAACCTCTCACGCAACGAACCGTCCTCGGGGTCAATCTAGTCCCTTTTGGCGTTTTCACCCGTGACACATTGCGGCCTGGGCTCATA
>CAUYUJ010021866.1:2500-10000 GCA_963575745.1 Prorocentrum cordatum | reverse complement strand
CTACAACTGTTAACTGTGGGTCCTTCTCTCCCTCCCCTCCGTCCTCCCGCCCGGGCCAGCCCCGGAACGTGTGGAAGATGACCGCGGACGAGGACTCCATGATGGCCACCGCCGGCCTAGCGGCGGAGGTGCGCGCGGGGGGGGGGGCGGGGCGGAAGGCCCCTGCATTGCGGCGCCGGCCGCGGCCTTGTGGCCAGCCCGTGGCCTGGCATCGCTCGGACGTGGGCATTTTTTCTCGGCGAGGCCCCTCGAGGAGGATCCTACGACGCACGAGAGCGACGAATGCACGGGGAATGGACGTCCGAGCGATGGCAAGGTGGGACCAGGGGGCCCGAGAGATGTTCTGGTATGTGGTGGTCTTCTGTAGGCCTGTTGCAGCTTCGAGGGCTCGGGGCTCCCTCCAGTAGCTGGAGCTCGGGGACGACGATGGCGATGGCGGTGACGAGGATGATGACGATGGTGCTGATGCTGATTATGCGGATGGTGGGCATGAGGATGAGGATGCTGTTGATTCTGATGGTCATGACGATGGCGATGATGATGGCGACGGCGGCAGCGGATAATGTTGATGACGAGGAGGAGGATGACGACGGCGATGATGATCAGTGTGAGAATGATGGTGATGACGACCATGCATGATTATGATGATACTGATGATGGTGGTGGCGATGGCCATAATGATGCTGATAATGATGACGACGGAGACGACGATGACGATGACGATGACGATGATGAGGGTGCTGCTAATGAAACTGATGATGATGACGACGGTGATGATGATGATGATGATGATGATGATGATGATGATGGTGATGATGGTGATGCTGGTGCAGAACAATATGATAATGTTGCTGATGAGGTTGCTGATGATGTTGATGATGTTGACGACGACGATGATGATGATGCTGTTGCTCATGATGACGATGATGACGATGATCATGCTGCTGATGAAGATGATGATGACGATGATGATGATTAATGGGGATGATGATGATGCTGCTGATGATGATGACGATGATGATGCTGATGATGACAACGATGATACTGATGATGATGCTGCTGATGATGATGCTGATGATGATGCTGCTGTTGATGATGATGCTGCTGTTGATGATGCTGCTGCTGATGACAGTGATGGCTCGCGCCACGAACCGTCCTCGGGGTTCAAGCTGGTCCCTCTGGACGTTTGCGTGACAGATTGTGGCCTGGTTTCGCATATGGCTGGATACGGACTTGCGCCTGGCCTGAGGACTCGAGCCTCCATGAATTCTGTTGCAGGCCTCTGTTCATGCTCGTAACAGCGGACCGTGCATGAGCATGGAGGAAAACAGACGCTATGAACCGTCCTCGGGTTCAAGCTAGTCCCGTTTGGCGTTTGCATCCGTGACACATTGCTGCCTGGGCTCTTACAAGGACGGCTGCATGTAAGGTTGTGCCCAGGAGGAGGTTTCGAGGCTCCACGAACTCTGGTCGAGGCTTCTGTTCACGCTCGTAACAGGGGACCGTGTCCGCTCATGGAGGAACGCAGTAATGGCTCACGCCACGAACCGTCCTCGGGGTTCAAGCTGGTCCCTTTGGGCGTTTGCACTCGTGACAGGTTAGGACTTTGTTTCGCACGGTGTGACTTGGTTTCGCAAAAGGCTGGCTGCATGTGGGGCTTGCGCCTAGGAGGAGGACTCGAGGCGCCGTTTCTTTTGACAGAAGCCTCTGTTGATTGTTGTAGTTCGTGTGGGACCTGTCCCGAATACAGAGGGTCATGGTAATTCTTCCACCAGGTCCAGTCCTTGGGTGTGGCGTTGTCTCTTGGGACGTTTGTTCTCGTGACGTCGTGTTTCTTGTGTGAAATGGGCCGGGCAGGTATTGATACTCCATGAGTTTTGTTGCAGGCCTTTGTTTTATCGCGTGGCAGGGGCGCGTGCTTGGTCATGGAGGAGAGTGGTAATGTCTCACGCCACGAACCGTCCCTGGAGTGCATTGTTGTTTCTTTGGATGTTTGCTCTCGTGGCATTTTGTTCGTTTCGTAGTTTGGGTGGTACATCTGGCACATTGTGACCTGGTTTCCCACAGTAAGCGGTACATGTGAAGTTGCTCCTGTGAGGAGGACTTGATATTCTGTTAGCCTTGTCAGAGGCCTGTCTTGATGTTCGTCGCAGGGGCTGTTCTCGATCATGTTTTGTTGTTGGCCACGTCACGACCCGCCTTTAGGATGAAGTATTGCCCCCTCGGGCGTTTGCACTCGTGGCGCATTCTGACCTGGTTTCCCCATCTGTGGTTGTGCCTGGGAAGAGGGCTCGAGCCTCCATGAACTTGGTACAAGCCTCTGTTCACGCTCGTGATAGGGGACCGTGTCGGAGATTGGAGGAACACATTAAGGGCTCACGCCACGAACCGTCCTCGGGGTTCAAGCTGGTCCCTTTGGACGTTTGCACTCGTGACAGATTGCGGCCTAGATCGTATAAGAACGGCCGCATCTGGGCTTGCGCCTGGGAGGAGGACTCGAGTCTCGATGACTTTTGGTCGAGGCCTCTGTTCACGCTCGTATCAGTTGGCAGTGCCAGGTCATACACGTGACACGTCGTTTTGCTCACGCTACGAACTGTCCTCGGGCTTCAAGCTAGTGCCTTTGGACGTCTGCACACGACACATTGAGACCTGGGTTCGCACGAAGATTGCTGCATATGAGGTTTCTCCTCGGGAGAGGACTAGGGACTCCATGAACCTTGGTCGAGGCCTCTGTTCACGCTCGTAAATGTTGGCCGTGCTCGATCATGGAGAAACACTAATGGTCACGCCACGAACCGTCCTATGGGTTCAAGCTGGTCCCTTTGGACGTTTGCACTCGTGACAGATTGTGGCCTGGTTGCGCATGTGGCTGCACATGGGCTTGCGCCTTGGAGGAAGGCTCGAGACTGCATTAACTTTGGTGCAGGCCGCTGTTCACGATGTTCATGCTGGTGCAGAAAATATGATGCGATTGCTGATGAGGTTGTTGTTGCTGATGATGATGGTGATGATGATGATGACGATGATGCTGCTGATGCTGATGCGGATGCTGATGCTGATGCCGCTGATGATGATATGATGGTGCTGAGATGATGCTGCTGCTGCTGATGATGATGCCGATCATGATGCTGACGATGATGATGACTATGATGATGCTGCTGATGATGCTGATGCTGATGCTGATGCTGATGATGCTGCTGATGATGGGATACGTGATATTCGAGGCTATGATGTTAGAAGAGAAGGCCAGAATCATCGCCTCGTTTAGGGCAATTGCAGTCGCAGGGTTCAAGACCAGCATGTTTTTTAGGTGGAGAGACAGGCCACAACTCTCGGGGAAGTTGCCTTCAGCTGGGAAGCTTGCGCGCGATGCCGCAGACGAACATGTGCCTCGCCCTCCTCTCCCTCCTCTCTCTCGTCCCCTTTCCCTCTCCACGCCGTCTCCAGTTTCCCCCTCCAGCTGAGGATGAGCTGGAGGAGCGTGAAGAAGGATGGGGAGGCGGAGGAGCAGGAGGGTGATGAGCAGTCAGGGTAGCCAAGTCGAGAGAGTCAGCGGGCCCCGCCCAATACCACCATCCCTCCCATAGCATCATCATCGAACGCGGCACACTTTTCAGGAGGGGAGAAAACACACAGGCACAATGCATCGTCGATTCCCCAGAAAACAGGAGAATATGGGAAGTGGGGGGAAAAACAAAAACCCAGAACATATGGGAAATAGGGGGAATCCGGTTATTTGTGTGTATTTATTTGTGTGTCCCAGGGCCCCTTCAATTTTGTGGTACTGGAATTGGAACGCGCTCCCGCTTCGCGAACAGAGGACAGTCGCGCGCGGTCCCGCTTCCCACGACCTGACAGAGTGACGGTTTCCTGGGCCGCGCAGGGGTGGGAGGGGAACTTCAGGAACTCCCTGCGGCGCGGCGGCGGGAGCACAGCTTCTCACACTGTTGGGTGGCCAAGTTTCCGATGAGCGCGGCGAAGACGAGGCATGCGCCGCGCAGACACAGCACCGCCTCTGTCAGGGACCAACTGCGCGGCGCCTGGGCGAGGGCAGCGTGTCGCCCGCTCTCTCGCACGGCCGCGCTGCCGCTGCGGCTTTCCTGGGCCACGCCCGCGCGGGAACGCCACTCCGAGCGACACGTGCACGGGGGTTGGGCGAGGTCGAGAGGTCGTCCGCTCGCGCAGGGCTCGGGCAAAACTTGGGGACTGAAGCGCAGGGGCGGACCTAAACGGTGTTTTTTGGCGATCTCGTGGGCCGTGTTCGTTTCGATGTCGCTCTGCAGCAAAGGCGAACTCAAGACAACACGAGGGACAACGAACACAAAACGAAGACGAAAAGCACTGTGTAGGTCCAGCCCTGATGCAACGTATGCGCCGTGCGTTGGCGGGATCGCCACGTTCGGGCGAAGGCCGTGCGGCGCCAGGGCGAGAGCGTCCAATCCAATCTTCGGCCGCTCGCGCGTCGACCTGGCACCGCTCGGACCTGTGCATTTTTTTTCTCAGCGAGACCCATCGCTGCATGCCGCGAAATGCTTATTTCCCTTAAAAAATTAAAATGTTTCTAATTCGCGTATAAACTATGCAATGATTGTTTTCGTTTCTAGCGTTGGCAACCAACAAACCGTATCATTATATTCTCAAATGTTTTAGAGTTTTCTACCGCATCGAAACAAAGATACGAGGACCATCCTGGCCCATCGAGCAAACAAAAAAAAACACGCACGACACCAACAAAGTGCACGGGAAACGGACGTGTCCGAGCGACGGCAAGCCGACGAAGGGGCGAGCGAGAGGCGTGGTGCGCCGCGCCTCGGGGGGAGCTCCGTCCTCGGGGACCGGTGCGCGCGGGGCACCGAGGCGAGAGCGACACCTCGCCATTTTTCGCGTGGGACGTGTGCCCCGCCGAATGTCACGTTCACGGTCGGTCCGCCGCGCCAGCCGCCTCGCAGGACCGGCGCTGGCATCGCTTGCGCCCCGGCGACTCCGCGCCGCGGACCCCCGCAGAAGACCCCCCAGATCTCGTTGCCCTTCTGCTTGCAGAGGGGTCGGGTGGAGCCGCAGAGCCGCGCGTCCCTCCAGGGCCCGCCCTGCCCTGCCACGCGGCGTATTGTTGCAGCGCCGACGCCGAGGCGTCCCTGTCGAGAGCGAAGGCGTCGACTCTGCAGCAGGTGCGAGGGGTCCTCCCGGCTGGCGTCCGAGTCGGCCAGCCCAGGTGGTGCGGCGGAAGGGTGTGCTTATACGTGAAAGGAGGGCCGGAGGGAGAGGGTGAGGGGACGAGCTGGGCGCGCTCGCGCCACATGTGGCATCCTACCCCGCCCTCGCATCCCTTCCAAAGCGCCGAGTTTTACGAGTTTTCCTCTACCCGTGCACGCGCGTCATAGCGGACCTGCAACTCCCAAAGAGATTCCATCGTGTTGTGCGGCGCAGTCGGAGCAGGGAAGCTGCGTACATAGGAGGTGAGGGAGGAGGAGGAGGAGGAGGAGGACGAGGAGGAGGAGGAGGAGGAGGAGGAGGAGGAGGTGGCGGATGAGCAGGAGGATCAGCAGGAGGAAAACGAGGAGCATCAGGAAAGAGGACGAACAGCAGCAGCAGGACCCGGAGTGGGAGGAGCGGGAGGAGCAGGACGACCAGGGCAAGGCGGCGGAGGGCGAAAGGAGGGCGGCGACAGCGACGAGACGGGACTCGGCTCCAGAAGCGTGGCCCGCGCGGTGACGGCTATGGGACAAGCGCGCGCGAGAACGACCAGCCCGCCCATGCCCTGCATGCAGACATGCGCGGCCCTCGGCAGAGGCTGCTTGCGGGCGTGTGCCGCGGCGTGCGGCGCGCGCCGCCGCACGGGGGGGGGAGCCGAGGCGAGGCCGCACGCTGCAGCGCCACGCCCGCGCCGGCGGGGGGCGCCGAGCCGCCCGGGGCGCACCGTGTGCCCCTGGGCCCGGGCCCGGGCACGGGCCGGCGGCCCCGCCGCTCCGCGACCGCCACAAGCATGGGGCGGGCGCTGTCAGCACTCCGTCGGGCGTGCCCCTCCACAGGAGGACCAGTCAAACATAGTAAAACAAGTCGTTTTGTTGTTATATCTATATATAATATACATATGTATATATAATAGATATATACATATGTATATATATATATAATAGATGTAAAACCACTTTTGTTGTTGTTTTGAAATTCTGTCTGGACCACTTCTCTCATTTTTTCCTTCCACAGTGCGCCTGTAGGAGGACATGCCCCACCGACTCTCCGCCCCATCCTTGGAGACGCGCTCGGCCCGCCAGCGCGGCCCGGGCCTCCTGCCCTCAAGACGGGGCGCGCCCGCGCCCCGCGCCGGCGCCGCGCGCCGCGGGCCGACGCGGCGGCGCCTCTCCTCGAGCGGAGAGAGGCGCACGGCTGCGGGCACGGCAGAGCGCGGCCCCCGCGGCGCGGCCCCCCCGCGGCGCGGCCCCCCCGCGGCGCGGCCCCCCCGGCGCGGCCCTCTCGGAGAGGCGACTCCCGGGCGGCCGACCCCGCGCGCAGGGGCAGAGCCCAGCAACGCGCTTTTTCGCCGTCTCGGGCCCTGTGATCCTTGTCTCTTTTCCTTGCTTTGCCGATCGGCGCGGGCCCTCGCGCCCTCCCCCTCCCCCCCCCTATGGAGCAGATCCCGGCTGTTTTTGGCGCCCGCTTCGGGCAGGTGGGGTCTGCCCCACAGGTCGCACTGCTGCGAGCATCCGCATGGAGCAGAGGTCCGGAGCCAGACCCCCCTTCCACCCCCCCCCCCGCCTTGCGCCCAATGTCGAAACGCCGAAGGAGAAAACGCTCGCCTCTTTACGGGCCGCACCCGCGAGGGTCTGCGAGGGGCCGTTCTCTCGCCAGCCTCGCCGCGCGGCCCAGCGCGCGGGGGAGCTGCCCTCCTCCACGGGGGGCGGGAGAGGCCCGGGGGGCAACGCCAGGAGGGGTGGTGCTCAGGGGGGGATGCGCCGACCCCCAAGCGCCCCAATGCCCCCAGAGGTCCGAAGCCAGACCCCCCCTGATGCGCCGACCCCCAAGCGCCCCAATTCCCCCAGAGGTCCGAAGCCAGACCCCCCCTTCCCGCCCCCCCGTCCGCCCCATGACGAAACGCTGGATCAGACAGCGCTCACTTTCCTGCTTTCGGCCTCCCAGCGCGGCCCCCGCCGGGCCTCGGGACCGTCAACAGAAAGACCCGGGGTGAAGAACGGGTCCCGGGGAAGGGGTCCAGGCACCTGGGATCAAGTCGGGCGTGTCCCTCTGCAGGGGGAATATGCAAGAATAGTCCAGAACCAGTCTGGGGACGCTTTTTTTTGGACTATTTTTAACTACTGTTGACTCTTTTGTTTGACTATTTCTCATGTTTCTTCCGAAATCCGCCTGCAGGAAGACCTGCTCGACGTTGCGGGAGCGAGGCGCGCGGCCTCCCCGCCGCTCTTCGAGCGCCCCCCCCCCTCGCGCGCGGCGGCCCCCGCCCTCGGCCCCGCGGGGACCCCTGCGGCTCGGCCGGCCCGC
>CAUYUJ010021865.1:104997-132213 GCA_963575745.1 Prorocentrum cordatum | reverse complement strand
CGGCGGGGGAAGGAGGTGGAGGATGAGGAGGAGGAAGAAGAGGAGGAGGGCCCCGTCCCCCTCCCACTTCTGGCGGCGGCGGTGGGGAACACAAGCCCACCAACCCGGGCGTGGCGTTGCCGGGGGCCTCGCACGGCGGGCGGCCTCGCGGGCGCCCCCCCCCCCCCCTCTGCGCGGGCGCGGAGTCGGGCAGGTCCCTCCGCGGGAGGAGCCTTCGGACATAGCCAGAGCATGCTCTGGGGACGACGTTTTAGTCGGGCAGGTCCCTCTGCGGGAGGAGCCTTCGGACATAGTCAGAGCATACTCTGGGGACGACTTTTTGGTCGGGCAGGTCCCTCTGCGGGAGGAGCCTTCGGACATAGTCAGAGCATACTCTGGGGACGACTTTTTGGTCGGGCAGGTCCCTCTGCGGGAGGAGCCTTCGGACATAGTCAGAGCATACTCTGGGGACGACTTTTTGGTCGGGCAGGTCCCTCTGCGGGAGGAGCCTTCGGACATAGTCAGAGCATACTCTGGGGACGACTTTTTGGTCGGGCAGGTCCCTCTGCGGGAGGAGCCTTCGGACATAGTCAGAGCATACTCTGGGGACGACTTTTTGGTCGGGCAGGTCCCTCTGCGGGAGGAGCCTTCGGACATAGTCAGAGCATACTCTGGGGACGACTTTTTGGTCGGGCAGGTCCCTCTGCGGGAGGAGCCTTCGGACATAGTCAGAGCATACTCTGGGGACGACTTTTTGGTCGGGCAGGTCCTTCTGCGGGAGGGACCTTCGGACATAGTCAGAGCATACTCTGGGGACGACTTTTTGGTCGGGCAGGTCCTTCTGCGGGAGGGACCTTCGGACATAGTCAGAGCATACTCTGGGGACGACTTTTTGGTCGGGCAGGTCCTTCTGCGGGAGGGACCTTCGGACATAGTCAGAGCATACTCTGGGGACGACTTTTTGGTCGGGCAGGTCCTTCTGCGGGAGGGACCTTCGGACATAGTCAGAGCATACTCTGGGGACGACTTTTTGGTCGGGCAGGTCCTTCTGCGGGAGGGACCTTCGGACATAGTCAGAGCATACTCTGGGGACGACTTTTTGGTCGGGCAGGTCCTTCTGCGGGAGGGACCTTCGGACATAGTCAGAGCATACTCTGGGGACGACTTTTTGGTCGGGCAGGTCCTTCTGCGGGAGGGACCTTCGGACATAGTCAGAGCATACTCTGGGGACGACTTTTTGGTCGGGCAGGTCCTTCTGCGGGAGGGACCTTCGGACATAGTCAGAGCATACTCTGGGGACGACTTTTTGGTCGGGCAGGTCCTTCTGCGGGAGGGACCTTCGGACATAGTCAGAGCATACACTGGGGACGACTTTTTGGTCGGGCAGGTCCTTCTGCGGGAGGGACCTTCGGACATAGTCAGAGCATACTCTGGGGACGATTTTCTTTTTGTATTTTTGTTTGCCGTTTGGGAGTGCGTTTGTGAGGCTCTGCTTTGTTCCTCGTCCCAGCGATCCCCCTGTAGGAGGACCCGCCCGACCCAGGCGTTTTTTTTGTATTGTTTTTGCCGCTTGGGAGTGTGCGTGCGTGCGTGCGTGCGTGTGTGCGTGTGCGTGTGCGTGTGCGTGTGCGTGTGCGTGTGCGTGTGCGTGTGCGTGTGCGTGTGCGTGTGCGTGTGCGTGTGCGGGTGCGTGTGCGTGTGCGTGTGCGTGTGCGTGTGCGTGTGCGTGTGCGTGTGCGTGTGCGTGTGTGTGTGTGTGTGTGTGTGTGTGCGACTCTGCTTTGTTCCTCGTCCCAGCGATCCCCCTGTAGGAGGACCCTCAGGAGGGGGACAAAAACACACAGACACAATTAATCGTCGATTCCCAAGTAACTATTGGAAAATATGGGCAGTGGGCGGGAAGACAAAAACCCAGAACATATGCGAAAATATGGGGAATCTTTTTATCTGTCTGTATTTTTTTGTGTGTCCCAGGGCCCCTTCAAGACCCGCCCGACCCAGGCGTGGTGGCCGGCTGCTGCGTCCTCGCTCCGCGGGCGCCCCGTGGGCGCCCCCCGAAAGGCGCGGTGTGGGGCGGCTTTCTCTGTCGCCTCGCGGGCGGCCGTCGGAGGGAGGACGGACGTCCACTCCCTGTGCTTTCTTTGGGTTTCGTGCGTGGCTTTTTCGCCCCAAGTGATCAAGGATGCTCCTCGATGGTCCTCGCCGAGGGAGAAATGCACACGTCCGAGCGATGCCAAAAGCCTTCGCCGATCCGTGGATGTGGCGCGCACGCGCCAGGTCCACGGATCCCCAATCCATGTCGGCGTTCGCCCGAAGCTTGACCTTGGCATCGCTCGGACGTGTGCATTTTTCCTTCGGCGAGGACTATCGAGGAGCATCCATTTGGCGAAAAAGCCACGCACGAAACTGACAAAGTAAAAAAAACAGGAAATGGACGTCCGAGCGATGGCCAGGAGGGATGATGAGCGATACCAAAACCACCGGGGGGGGGCCCGCCTCCAGCGAGGAGGTCCACGATGCCTCCCCGAGCCAGATGCCAGGGATGCCTCGAGCGAGAGGGGGGGGACCACACCACCAGGGAGGCTCCCCTCGCCTCCTCGCACCTCCTCGCCCTGCTGGTGTTGGTGTCGCCTCTCCTCGTTCCCAGACTGCGGGTGCCGCGTGGGCGCTACCCACCAAACCACCACAACCCAACCCGAATGCCTCAATTGGCCCTCCATTTCCAGTGTGGGGGGGGGGGGGGGGCGAGGTCGGGGAACTTTGAAAAAGCACATGGAACCCGTACCCCCCCCCCAAACCCGAAGTCTGGGTCAGATTCGGGTCTTCGGGTTGGGTTGGGGTGGTCTGGCAGGTCGTCCGAGTGGGCGCCGCGAGGGGGAGTAGAATGGCCCGCCTCCGGAAACAAAAAGCTCGAGCCTTCACGGACGCGCAACTGTGGATTCGGGCGCGTGGATTAATGGAGGATGACGATTGGTAAATGACCGGGAGTCGTGTTCACGCGGCGGCGCCCGGGATGTCGACTAGAAAAAACCGGCCGCGGGCTGGAACACTTGTTTTCCTTTTTTTTTCAAAAAAAAAAAAAATGAGAAAAATCCAGTCAGAAAATGATGCAGCAATAGCAGAAAACTATGTTTGAATCGTTCTCTCCCATTTTTCTAGTAATCAGCCCCAGGACGGCAGGAGGCGCCTCGACAAAACGTCACAGCGTCACACGGACAACACGGGAACCAACGTAGTGCGCTCTATAGGCTTACTCTCTTCTTTGCTGTTCTCTTTCTCGCAAGTCACGCCCAGTTGTCCTCCTCCTCCTCCTCCTCTTCCTCCTCCTCCTCCTCCTCCTCCTCCTGAGCGTTTTATGAACCGTCATCCCGCATGAGCGATCGCGGGTCCCGCTTCCGTGCGGCAGCGGCGCGCCGCGTCGCCGAAGCAGGCAGCGCCGGCCTCGTGTGACGGGGGGGCACCTCTCGCCGATCCGTGGATCTGGCGCGCACGCGCCAGGTCCACGCAGGGAAAAAAGCAAAAAAAAAAAACAGGCACCATTGATCGTCGATCCCCCAGAAAATATGGGAAAAGATGGGAAGTGTAGGGGAAGGCAACAACCCCGAAAGTATGGCAAAAAATGTGGGGGGTCTTTTTATTTGTGTGTGTTTATTTGTGTGTCCTGGGGCCCCTTCACAGGTCCACAGATCCCCAATCCATGTCGGCGTTCGCCCGGAGCTTGACCCCCGACCCCCGGCTGGGGCACCGCACAGACTGCAGCGCAAGCCGTGCACCACGCGGCACGCCCCACAGGCGTGGGGCGTGGGGCGTTCCAGCAGAGGGCCTTGCCTTCGAGGGTCGAGGGGGTTGTCGTCGCTTCCGCGGCGGAAGGCGGCGGAAGGTCGGCGGGAAGTGAAACGAGGCCGCCTCCGCCGGCGGAAGCCGGCGGAAGGGCTGCGGGAGGCGGCGGAAGTAAAAGATGCGGCCCCCAGAAATGTGTTTTCTGGGGGTTCCGTTTCCGAGGTCGCCCACGCAGATCGCAATGCAAACCATGCACCACGCGGCACGCCCCACGCACATAGCCCCCCCCCCCCACACATAGTGCGCATGCCCGGCTTGTGCAAATTCACTGCTCGGGGCCCACGCTGGCGAGCGTCCCCCCGTGCCGTCCGTCCTTCTGCACGCCCCACCGAGGCCCGGCTGCACGCCGCCTGTGCGGTGAGGTCGCATGGTTGTCCCTGCCTCGGGGCCCTCATCGGCCACCCCGGTGCTCCAGCCCCCCCCCTCCTCCCCGCATACCAGGCTCACATTCGCCGCCGCTGTCTTCTCCTGCTGATCATCAGCATCACCATCACCATCAGCATCAAGAGCAGCATCCTCCTCAACAATATCAGCAGCAATATCATCATAATCATTATCATCATCATCATCATCATCATCATCATCATCATCATCACCACCATCATCATCATCATCATCATCATCATCATCATCAGCAGCAGCATCAGCATCAGCATCAGCATCAGCATCAGCATCAGCATCACCATCATCCTCCTCATCCTCCTCGTCATCATCATCATCATCATCGTCATCGTCATCATCAGCAGCATCATCACCATCATCATCACCATCATCATCATCATCATCATCATCATCATCATCATCATCATCATCATCATCATCATCATCATCATCATCATCATCATCATCATCATCATCATCATCATCATCATCGCCGCCATCCTCATCCTCATCTGTTCCTTCACGCTGGGCCCTCCCCTATTCCCCCAGCCCCCCGGGCGACGCTGCTGCAGGACCCACACCCCCGCGGCGCCCCGCGCCGGCCCGCCGCCCGCCGCGCCGGCCCGCCAGGGCTCCTCCGCAGCGAGCCGCCGCGCCGCGGCTCCCAGAGGGAGCCCCGCGGACCTGGCGGGCCTGGCCGAGCACGCCGCGGCGCCGCGGGCGGGGCCCCGGGGGGCTGCCCAGGGGAGGAAGATCCGGGGAGGAAAAAGGCACCCATAATTCAAGCAGTGGCGGAGCGTCCTGGCTCTCACCTATAGCCCCACCGAGCAATGTTCTGAGAACCTCTTGTGGTTTCCACGAAGTGTTCTTAGAACATTTCTGGCGGAGTGTGTTTTGTTTTATCCCATCGGGTTTATGTTCTAAGAACATTGTTTTTGTTATTATAACATTTTTGGGTTCTACGAACATTTCGTGGTAGGACTATAGGATTGCCGGGACGGTCGGTCCCTGCTCAACCATACCATTACCCTTCACTCGTTTTCCCCTAGTGGGGCCTCCCGGGAAGCCCACGTCGCCACCGCTGGATTCGACTCGAAATTCTGGTCAGAACGCACCCCAGGAGAGGTGGTGCCCCCAGAGGAGTTACCGATGGGATCGCGTCGTGAAAAAAAACAGGACGCGGAAGGTTTTTGGACCGTTTTCGGCCTCGGGGGGGCCTTCGCCGGGCCTCGGGGGCGTCAAAAGACGATTCAGGACGAAAACCCGGTCCCGGGGAGGGGGTCGAGACCTCTGAGGGTCGACGTTGTGAAAAAATCACGACGTCGGGGGTCTGGGCAGGGTGATGGTCCTCGTGTTCTTCCCCTCCAGTTCTGCATCCTCTGGCGATAATTCGGCGGCGAGCGAGGGGGGGAAGTGCGAAGGAGAAGGCCTTCTCAGAAAGCGGCGGGACTTCTCAGATGCCTTCGCCCCTTTGAGAGGTTCTTTCTGTCTTCGGTGAAGGCTTTTGGGACAGGTTTTTGATGGGATCGCGTCGTGAAAAGAAAAGATCCGGACGTTGGGGCCGCCTTCGGCCTCGGGGTGTCTTCAGGGGCCCAAGAGAGGCTTCGTTCCTTCATTTGGCGCTCCTTCCGGTAGCAGCTTGACTGTAAGGGAGACCTCCAGACATGATCGCGTCGTGACAAAGATCGTTTTCGGACCGTTTTCGGGCCGTTTTCGGCCTCGGGAGGCCCTCGCGGGGAGGTTTGGGACCGTTTTCGGCCTCGGGAGGTTTGGGACCGTTTTCGGCCTCGATCGTGATCGTCGCGGGAGGTTTGGGACCGTTTTCGGCCTCGGGGGGCCCTCGCGGGGCCTCGGGGCCGTCGAAACACGGCTCAGGACGAAGAGCCGGTCCCGGGGAAGGGGTCGGGACTTCCAGGGGGACCGCATGGGCAAACATCAGGGCGTTGCATGTCTGGGAAGGTACCGATATATATATATATATATATATATATATACCACTACCCCCAGATCCCCAGCGTCACGATTTGTTCACAACGTCGACCCCCAGAGATCTGGATCCCTCCCTTGGGACCAGCTTTTCATCCCGAGTCGTTCTTTTGGCGGTCCTGAGGGCTGGTACGGGCCCCTGGAGGCCGAACATAGCGAAAAGCCTCCCGTCGTTTGTCGCAGCGCGAGGGGATCTGGGCCCTGCCCTTATCCCCCCCCCTTCTTGGAGCTTCCTGGTGTGGACCTCGTCGCCACCGCTGGGGTCGCCTCGAAAAACTCGGGTCGCGTCGCACACCCCAGGGGAGGCCCGGCTGCTTCTCTCTCGCGCTCCTCGTCCGTGCAGGCGCTCCTGGGGGCCAAAGAAGGGCTTCGTTCCTTGATGTGGCGCTCCTTACGAACGCAGCCTCACTGCAAGAGAGACCCCCAGACACGATCGCGTCGTAACAAAAATCAGGACGGGAGGTTTTGGGACGTTTTCGGCTCTGGGAGCCCTCGCCGGGCCCCGGGACCGTCAAACAAGCACTCGGGATGAAAAACCGGTCCCGGAGAAAGGGTCGTCCTCGAGCACAAACCCCTAACCCGAAAAACACGATAAAGAAGCGGCCTCACTGAAGTCCCCGTCTTCGCACTAGGGATGATACATCTGGGTGGTTTGAGCCGGTCCTCCTAACTTATGCCGCCTCCCAAAGGGTCAGGGCTTTTTTTGTTTACAGTCAGCCCGCATAGGAAGGGTAAGGATGGGCAACCTTCCTAGGGGTACCCTTGCATCCATGCCTCCTCGGTCCATCCTCGGCCACTTTCCTTGGCCACGCCCCGCCCGAAAAGCTTCGATGTAGCCTTCCAAGGCCCTTGCATCCTTATCGCGCATTCTTGCTGTACTGGTTGACTGTAATCAGGTCGGGACTTCCAGGGACGCCGCATCGAACAAAATCAGAACGCCGCGCGTCTAAGACGGTGGCAGCTTGACTGTAAGAGAGGCCTCTCGCTGGAGCGAGCCTCTGGTGCAGGCCCGCAGGCGTTCCCCCAACACGTCGAGGAGCAAAACGTGGAGCGGACACGACGGTCGCTGAAAGTAGTTATTTGTGTTTTTTCAAAAACACACACACACACAACACAACACAACACAACACAACACAACACAACACAACACAACACAACACAACACAACACAACACAACACAACACAACACAACACAACACAACACAACACAACACAACACAACAAACACACACATGTGGGAAACAAACACACACACACATGTGTGTGTGTGTGTTTGTGTGTGTTGTTCCCACACGTGTTTTTTTCCACAGTGTGTGTGTGTGTTTTCCCACATGTGTGTGTTTTCCCACAGTGTGTTTTTTCCCACAGACGCTTCGAGGAGCAAAAAGTGGCGCGTACACGACAGTCGCTGAAAGTAGTTATTCGTGGCTCCCCAAATTCCAATAGGCTTGAATCGCCTTCCCACTTCAAGAGTCGAGTGCTTTTTCCTCTTCCCTCCTCTTCAGGGGGCGGGCGGAAGCCCAATCTCCTTCCAACGCCTTTTCTGCTTCATGTTTCTACCCACTTCTTCCGACCCACGGGTAAGCGTTCGGAGCTCCTCGCGGATTTCTTGGATCGACGCCGAAGCCCCCTGGAAGCACCTCCACTGCCGCACCGAAAAAGATTGGAGGAGTTGGATGTCTGGGTCTGCATCCTCGTCCTCCTCCGCATCCTCCGCATCATCGTCCTCATCCTCATTGTCATTCATTATCATCCTCCCTCCTCCCTCCGCCGAGTGCTGTGGAGGTGCAGAATAGCAAGTTGCTGTCGTCTTCTGCGCCGCCTCTCTCAGCCACCTCTCGCTGTACTTACTCGCTCTCTGGTGGCACGCAACCCGGGGGGCTCTACGGCATGGTGACTCAGGACCGATGATGGTGTTGCCTTCTTTGGCCTCGATTGCGATCTTGGTGCTTCTCTCTTCGTTCGGTCTCTAGCAGGGACTAGCGTTGGAGACGCCAGGCAGTCTCACCTTCCCCACTTCCCTTCCTAGAGTTCAGCTTACTATGGTCAAGACCGGGGGTGGAGTTTAGGTCTGTTAGGCGGGGACGAGGTTCGCACTGCGGCGTTGGTGCAGGCATGGGCCACAGGTCGAGCGTGCGAAAATCGTGCACTCCCGCTGGCCCCTGCCTCGCACCCGCTCACTCAGCTGCCTTTTTGGGGCCCCTTTGGAGTCCTTTCGGGGCCCCTTTGGGGTCCTTTCGGGACTCATTTGGTGTCTTTTCGGAGCCCTTTTGGAGTCGTTTTGGGGCCCCCTTGGAGTCCTTTCGGGGCTATTTGTAAACTCGCGAATTCACCGATTCCGGCCGCCCCGTGCCAAAATCAACGAATTCGCGAGTTCACTGATTTTGGCCGCCCAATCAGTGAATTCGCGAATTCACTGATTTCGGCCGCCCCGTCGGAGGAGGAGGGGGACGGCCAAAATCAGTGAACTCGCGAGTTCACTGATCTCACCTCCCGGTTTCACTGGTTACTAGACAAATCCCTCATCCGTCCACATCCTTCCCCCTCCGCCTCCTCCTCCTCCTCCTCCTCCTCCTCCTTCTCCTCCTCCTCTTCCTCCTCCTCCTCCTCCTCCTCCTCCTCCTCCTCCTCCTCCTCCTCCTCTTCCTCCTCCTCCTCCTCGTCCTTCTCCTCCCTCCCTCCGTCCGCCTCCCTCCTCCCCCCTCCTCGGTCCTCCTCCTCCTCCTCCTCCCTCCTCCCCAGGTTCTCCTCCTCCCCCCCGTCTCCCTCCCTCCCTCCTCCCTCCCTCCCTCGGTCCTCCTCCTTCCGCCCTCCTCCGCCGCGCCCCGGCCACGCGGGGCAGCGAGGCGGTGACGCTGCTCGGCAGGCTCTGGGGCAAGGGGAGGGGAGTGAGCGAGAGGGGCGGGCGGGGTATGGGCGGCAGGCTGCGTGCCCGCCCGCGGCGCGCCCCGCCCCGCTGCCCCAGGAGCGCCCCGCCCCCCGCGTCCTCCTCGGGACTCCGCCTCGTCTTCGCTCGCTCCTCATCCTCCTCCTCTTCCTCCGCCTCGTCGTCGCTCGCTCTCCTCCTCCTCCTCCTCCTCCTCCTCCTCCTCCTCCTCCTCCTCCTGTTCCTCCTCCTCCTCCAGCTTCCTCCTCTTCCACCTCCAGCCTCATCCTCCTCCTCCTCCTCTCCTCCTCGTCCTCCACCTCCCAGCCTCCTCCTCCACCTCCAGCTTCCTCCTCCTCCTCCTCCACATCCTCCTCCAGCCTCCTTCCAGCCTCCTCCAGCCTCCTTCCTCCTCTCCTCCTCCTCCTCATCCAGCCTCCTCCTCCAGCCTCCTCCTCCAGCCTCCTCGTCCTCCTCTTTCTCCTCCCCCTCCTCCTCCTCCTCCTCCTCCTCCTCTTCCTCCTGGTTCTGCTGCGTTTGCTGTCGCGAGATTCCATCATTATCGTCTGGTTTCTCATCGGTTCTCGCGGGCCCCCAGTTACCCTGATGCACACGCGCTCAATGAAGCTGCGCGGACGGCGCTTCGACTGCCTCTGCGTGGCGCCCAGGGGC
Source organism: Prorocentrum cordatum (assembly GCA_963575745.1). Lineage (NCBI taxonomy): Eukaryota > Dinophyceae > Prorocentrales > Prorocentraceae > Prorocentrum > Prorocentrum cordatum. The sequence goes on along the minus strand of CAUYUJ010021865.1, from coordinate 122,488 downwards.
AGTTGTCGGCACGAGGGGCACTGGTTCAAGCTATGCTTGCGGACCGCTGTTTTCTAACCTCATCGTCGACTACGTCCTCCATCGAGTAGAGCTCATTGGGTGAGGTGGGCGCAACTCTGTCTTCTACTGGCAGGGTGGGATCACAGATGACAGTGAAGAGAGCGAATCCGTCGACTCCTTGGATCGGATCGCCGAGCAGGGGACCTTTGCCTGCATCAGCGACCCCCCGAACGTCTTCCAGCCCCATATGCTGCCCTTCGGCCATGCCCGGTCCTGCGAGTTCGCCGCAGTGCTCGGCAGCGCATCCATGTTTCACGACATCGGCTCTCGAGGGGCCGAGGAGCGATCCTTCGCCTTCGGCTCCTCGGAAGGAACCCGCAAGGTCTTGCGGCACCTCAGGAGGCGAGGCAGGCTGGGGCGAGGGGCGATAGGTGGCGAGACAGACTGCGCCTCCAGGCCACGCTCCGCCTCCTCCTCCTCCTCCTCCTCCTCCTCCTCCTCCTCCTCCTCCTCCTCCTCCCCATCCCTATCCCCATCCCTGTCCTCCTCCTCGTTCTTCTGTCGTCTTCGCTCGTTCCTCTCCAGAGCTATCGCCATTGGCGTGAAAAACGCCCACCAGGCGTAAAGGTCAACGCTGATGTAAACAGGACCCCCGTGCTCCCAATTTCGATGTTGAAGACGGGGCTGCCTTGACGGTGAAGGTCTGGGCGTTCTTCATGCCGATGCTTGCACCCCGACAGCGGCCGCGAACGCAACATTGAAATGGGGTGTCTGGGGGCGGGCACTTTGCAGTGTTGTTTCTAGACGGGCGTTTTTCACGCCAACAGCGGGACGACGCTGCGATAAAACCAGAGTGGCCGTGTTCGGTCTCCGGGGGCCCTCGCCCAGCCTCGGGGCCGTCGAAAAGCGAATCGGGGCAAAAGACCAGCCCTGGGGAAGTGCTCCAGCCCTCTGGGGCCCGCGCCTCGAAAAAGTTGGAGCGGTCGGATGTCTGGGTCCGCCTCCTCCTCCTCCTCACTGGGTGCTTGGGCTCCTCCAGCCTCCTCCTCCTACTCCTCCTCCTCCTCCTCCTCCTCCTCCTCCTCCTCCTCCTCCTCCTCCTCCTCCTCCTCCTCCTCCTCCTCCTCCTCCCCACCCCCCAGCCGTGTCCTCCTCCGTGTCCGTGCGCCTCGTCCTCGTCCTGCCAGGAGTGCCCCGTCCTCCGCGCACTCCTCGCCCCGGGGCGGCCGGTTTTTGCCCGTTTTCGGGACCCAGGGGCCCTCGCCCAGTCTCGGGGCCGTCGAAAAATGGCTCGGGACGAGAAGCCGGCCCCCAGGGGAGCGATCCAGACCTTTGGGGCCCGCGCATCGAAAAGATTGGAGCGGTCGGATGTATGGGTCCTCCTTCTCCTCCTCGTCCTCCTCCTCGCCTTCTCCTCCTCTTCCTCCTCTTTCCCCCTCTTCCTCCGCCTTCTCCTCTTCCTCCTCCTCCTCCTCCTCCTCCTCACAGGGTTGGCTCCTCCATTCTTTTTCTTTATACATAATCAATTCCTCCCTGTCGCCCCCCGAGGCCGGTCGAAAGGGCGGGCCAGACGTTTCGCCTGAGAGTTCCTCGAACATTCGTTTTTAAATATTGCAAGGGTTTCACGGATTGAAGGCGGCCCGTTTTCAACATGTGGTTTTCGCCTTAGCGCCGGCACATTCGTTTTAAATTTTGCAAGATCGGGGGCGGAAAAGAGGGGGGTGATGACTAGGGGGGGGTGGATATCATGGCGGGGGCCATGATATTTCCCCAGATTTCATGGCGCCTCTTCTTATTTCACTACGTCCCAGGACCCCCCGCTGGGCCGCGCACATGCCGCCGGTCATGATTTGCACCCCCCCCTCTTGGACACCCCCCTCTTGGCCGCTCCCGACAAGAGCTTCATGGGTTGAGGGCCGCTGTTTTCCAAAATGTGGCCCTCGCCGTATCGCCACGCACATTCGTTGTGTAAGTTCGCAAGTGTTTCACGAATTCCCACGGTCAACGTGCCAGAAACTGCGTTTTGGAAGGATTCAGGATTGTGAGGGTGCAGCAGTTTTTTTGGTTCGCTGTGTTGACGTCCCAGGGATGGCGTTCCGGCACAATTCAGGATCGTCAAGTCGCAACAGTCAGGCTGATCCGTGTCGTAGGAGTCCCGAGAAAGGTGCTTTGGCATGCTTCACGATCTTCAAACGGCTGTCTCCCATTGAGGCAGCTCCAATAGTGGAAATCAACCCTTGTACGGGGCCTGCGAAGAGGGAGCTTGGAGGGAGGGTTTATTCCAACATCGTTGATGACTCTTGGGCTTACACTGCTCCTCCTCCTCCGCCCTCCTCCGTCCTCCTCTTCCTTTCCGTTCCCATCCCTGGCCTCCTCCTCGTCCGTGCGCCTCTTCTCCCCGTCCTCCTCCCCCCTCTTTTCCCTCATGCCTGCTCCTTTGTCTCCTCCTGCTCCCACGTGCCCATGTCCTCTTTCGCATCCTCACTCTTTCTTTTTCGTTTTTTTTTTTGTTGTTTTTTTTTTCTTCTCTCTCTCTCTCTCTCTATATATATATATATATATATCGCTCATCCTGTCTCTCTCTCTCTCTATCTGTATTTCTTTATATATTGTTCTCTCTATCTATATATGTGGTGTCTTCTCTCTTTCTCTCTCTCTCTCTCTCTTTCTCTCTCTCTCTCTCTCTCACCCTCTTTCTTTTCCTTTCTCTCTCTCTATCGCTGTCCCTCTCCCCGCACCAGCACCAGAGCGGAGTCTGAAGCCTGAGGCCCTTGATCGCCGAAAGAGACGACAAAGTGATCCGATCGATCGCCCGACCGAGACGGATAATGCCGAGCGTGGGGACACCCCGGATCCATGCCCCCCCAAGCCACCCAGGAGAACACCGGCGAGCTGGTCGCTGACCAGGTGAAACGACAGATCTAAGACGTTGTGGGCCGTCGACCCACGGTGGGGCCGCGGAGACGACTCAAGGCCAAGGCGGGTAGGCCACGAGAAAAGAAGGAAGCCCACAGTCGCTATTCAGGGAATCAGGTCGGCTCTTCGAAGCGCGACCTCCTCGGGGCCTCGTCACGGGTTACCTCGAACCTGAATTTGTCGTTCCGCTTGGCCCGGAGGTCGTTGCCGTCGACGATAGCAGGCACGAGTTCGCTCTGCATCTTCCGTGTCTGGCGCAGCTTCTCATGCCGGCCGGCGCGCTTGTTGCAATTGCTGCGTCTGCGCTTGTTGCTCCTCCGCGGGCGAACTCAGCGTAACCATCTCCGCCTTCATGGCCTCGAGCTTGTCAGTGAGATTCTCCAGCGCGGCTTCCGAACCCGGCTTAGCAGGGGCATTTTGTTTGAATGTCTGCAGTTTTGCGTCGAGTTCGTGGAAGTGGACTTACATTACAGCCAGCCTGGACTCCAGCGCGTCCTTGAATGACGTCTGCAGCCTCGCGAGCTTTCCCGCGACTGCCAACTTGTCCTGGATGCTGTTCATCAGGCCGTCGAGCCTTGCACCGAGCCACGTCAGTTTCTACTCAAGGTCGCTGACTTGTTAACCACATTGTGGTGTTGCTGCTCGGCCGTCATATTGAGAGTAGCGGGCCATAAATCGCTATCCTCCGTGCTTTGTTCGATGAGTTTCGATGCCGTCGCGGCATCAGCATTCCGAGTGGCTCAATTCAAAATTTCGCGCAGCTTAAGCACCACAGTCACATGTCCCCCACGATACCGAAGTAAAGCGGAGGCGGTGTCCAGCGTCCGCGCGTCACGTTGTAGATGGGGAGATGGCCTCATTCCTGCATCCCGCTGGGCCTGACAGTCTTTGCTGACGCTGGCCTTCCAAGCAACTCACAAGCCTCCGAGGCTGCGCTGTGAAACTATGCTTGCAGCTGGGCGTGCAGCTTCTTCGTGTGACCAGTGTGCGCCAGAGACCTGCCTGTCGGAGCTATCAAGCCCGACCCTCTGCAGGCAAACGCCCATGACGCTGCCGCATGCGCACCGCGGCAATGGACGCGACAGTCATTATGTCGCCGAACCCAGATCCCCGACGTCGCGATTTATTCACAACTTCGCCCCCAGAGGTCTGCACCCCTTCCCCGGGCCCGGTTCTTCATCCTGAGTCGTTTTTTGACGGTCCCGAGGCCCGGTGAGGGCTCCCGGGGGCCGAAAATATCGAACATTTTCCCGTCGTGTTCTTTTTTCACAACGCGCGGGGGTCTGGGAACATGGCCACGACCAATGATGTTCAGCCTGTCGATCTCTCTCTCTCTCTCTCTCGCTCGCTCGTGCCCTGCAGGTCCTCCGTCTGCCCTCGCCTGCCTGCTTCCCTACGCACGGCGGGCGCCTCGAGACTCGAGCCGCCGCGCCGCGGGCCCTCGGCGCGCGAGCCGAACACGGGGCTGCGCGGAGCTGCACGCGATCCGTGCCCTCATCCCTCTCCTCCTCCTCCTCCTCCTCCTCCTCCTCCTCTTCTTCCTCCTCCTCCTCCTCCTCCCTCTCCTCCTCCTCCTGCTCCTCCTCATCCTCCTCCTCCTCCTCTCCTCCTCCTCCCCCCCCCTCCCCCTCCCCTCCTCCTCCTCCTCCTCCTCCTCCTCCTCCTCCTCCTCCTCCTTCCCTCCTCCTCCTCCTCCTCCTCCTCCTCCTCCTCCTCCTCCTCCGCGCCGCTCTCCCCACCCTCCTCACCCCTTCGTGCCCCTCCTTCTCCTCCGCCTCCTGTTCCTCCTGCTCGTCCGTGCTCGTCCTCCTCCGCCCTTGTCCCCCCCCCTCCCCCGCTCCCTTGAACCTCCCTCCTTGCCCGCGTCCTCCCCGCCCCACGGGCCTCATAGGATGTGCAGGAGCAGTTGCAGCAACAGCTGGCCATGATCCGCGGCGAGGTTGCACGGTGTGCCCAGGCGCTTCAGCAGGCGCGCCTCCGCAGCAGCCAGCGCCAACGATGCAGCTATCGATTGCTCACCCGGCAAGTGCGCCCTGAAAGAGTTGTGCATCACCAGTTGGCAAGATGACGTATTTCTGACCACTCCAATGCATGGCCTTCACGGTACAGGCTGTGGGTGCCCATGGCAAGCATCTCCCCACCGCAATTTTGTCATGTTAGGGTTGGCTGCGTTTCGGTGCGTGCGAGGATGAGGACACCTACATGATGGGGGCGCGGGGCACGGGATGGAGCGGACATGCATGTGCAGAGCAGCATGTTTGTGCGCACAAGTGCATGCCAAGACATACGACATCGGCTATTCAATGCCCAACCAGGGGCGTTGGCTGCTGTTGTCCGTGGACGACTTGTGTGTGCACTAGCGCACGGGCGCCTTCCGACGTGCCGTCGATCCTCGACAGAGGACTGGTACGCTGCACAGTTGTTCGGCCTCCCGACCTCACCGCGGTGGGGCATGGCCCGAAGGGAGTCCAGACATGATGCGGTGCATGTGCGCCCCTCTCGTATGTTGGGCCGAGGGGGCGCCCGCTTCCCGTGGCCGCTCCCGCCTTTCTGCTCTCGTGCCGAGGCGTGTGACAATCGTTGCGCTCACGGCGGCCCAGCTTCCGAAGTTTAGAAACCTGGGGCGCCCCGGCGCCGGAAGACCGAGGCAATGGCGCCCTTTAGGGCGACGTTTGCCCTGATCTCAAGGCGCGCTGGCCACCATGAGGATACGGAATGGAACAGAGGAGCGGAGGGGGAGGTGGAGGAGGGCGGAGGGGGGTCTCGAGTTATGATGTCCCAATCTACTTTAGCCTTGACCACCAGAAACAATTTCGAGCTTCGAGAAAGCACCGAAGCTCGAGGGTCTTCACGTGTCGGGCCCTGGGAGGCGATACTCGTTTGACACCGTTTCAATACTTTCCTGGGTGCTCGAACTTCTTTTCAAGGGAGGAAGAACCACCCAGACCGGACAATTGGCGTTTACTACACGGCCCTGGGCGTTTACTAAACAGCCCTGCCTTGTTTGAGTCCTCCTTGGGTGCGTTTGCTAAAAAGCTTCGCGCGTCGGGGTGGTTATGATCGGGGTGGATTTTCTGCCCTCAGAATTTGTCCTTGAGTACGATGGGAACAAGATACAGTCGGGGCTCTGAATACGGAACCCTTTTCGTTGGGGAGGGGCTCCGTGTTCCTTCATTGTTCCACATCTTGCCCCAGGTCATCCTTGGATTTTCGATGGGAGGTCGAAGTTGAACTCCTGGAGATAAGGCGCCTCGTTCCTTACTTAGGGCTCCTCAGGCCAACGCCCCAACGGCCCCAACGGTAAGTCTCCAGACCCCCCCCCCCAGCCTGGCCCACCCCGTCGCGCAGGCGCCCGCCGGGCCGCCGCCGGCCGAGGCTGCAGGCGCGAGGCGGCAGCTGAGCGAGCCGGGCGGCGAGGCGGGGGCGGAGGGCGCGCGGGGCGCGAGGCAGGAAGGGACCTTTGGGGAGCGAGGGAGCGAGGGAGGGAGACATGATCCCGCCGTCAAAAGATCAGGACGGGAGGTTTTTGCCCGTTTTCGGCCTCGGGGGGCCCTCGCTGGGCCTCGGGGCCTTCAGAGAGCGACTCGGGATGAAAAACCGGTTCTGTGGAACGAGTTGGGACTTCCAGGGACCCCGCATTGAAAAAATCGGGACGTCGCACGTCTGGGGAGGATGCGAGGGAGGGAGGCATCGAGGGAGCGAGGAGGGGGCGAGCGGAACAGCGAGGGAGCGGGGGAGGAAGGGATGGGAGAGCACAGTTACGAAGAATGAGACACATAAGCATACGTGTGCGGAGCTCCGCGCAGAGTTCTGGCATCGGCGCTGGCCCACTTGGCGGCGGCTCCGGCACCGCCCCTGGCGTGCTCCGCGCGCCAGCGAGTTGGGGCCCCGCGCGGACAGAAGGAATTCGCGCGGACCTCCGAAAGCTTATGCTTCGGCACTCGTCTGTTTTCTCGGGGGTGGACAGACCTCCTACCCTGACACGTCGATTAAGGAATTGGCCGTTTTCGGTTTGCGAGAGGGCGTCGCGGCCGTCATTTTTGCGGGTCCAGGCCCGTCGGTTTCGGTCCCAGGCCGTTTTCACTAAAGGGAGGTTTACTAAAGGAAGGTTTGTCCACCGCCGATTTTTATCTCTTCCAACAGGCACATCGAACAAGATATCGACCTCAGTTCTGACGTGTATGCACTTGTTGATTGATCTGTTCCAGCATGCAAATCAAGCAAGACATCAGAGCCCCGAATCATCAGGGGTAACTCGGGTCAGGGCGAACTCGGGGTCGTTCTTCGGGATTCCGAACCCGATTTACCCCGGACCCGAGTTACCCCGGATCATTCGGGCGTCCAGAGCCCCAAAATCATCAGGGGTAACTCGGGTCAGGGCTAACTCGGGTTCGCTTCTCGGGAATCCAAGCCCGAGTTACCCCGGACCCGAGTGACCCCGGATAACTCGGGCGCCCAAAGACATCAAGCTGTCAGCAGGGGGCCCCTTCGGAAATGCCTTATACGCGGGCTGGCCTCGGGGACCCACAGAAGCCCTGGGGCTCGACGAAACATGACGAACGGACAACACGCACCCATACCCACAGGGGGGTCGTTGGGAGGAGGACTGGCTATGGGTGTGGGTGCGGGTTGTCGGACCCTGGGGAACGCTCCCGCTCGAGCGGGGACCCCCACCCGACAACACGCACCCATAGCCCTCTCCGATCCCCCTATGGGTATGGGTGTGTGTTGTTGGTTCGTCATGTGCCCCACCTGATGCCTTATGTAGCAAGGTCTCGTATCGCACGTGTCTACTGTAACTGGCAGGGGGGAGGGCAAAGGACTTGGCGGGAGGTCGGAGAAGCAGTGCGGACGGGAAGCAGGAGGAGGGGCAAAGGATGATGCAGACAGGGACCATGCGCATAAGAGGATCAGGAGGAAGAGGGAGACGAGGACGATGATGAGGAAGGAGTGAGACGGAGGCTTGGGCAGTGAGAAAAAAACAGCTGGATGGGCACACTCCCTGCGTGGCGCGTTTTGGACAGTCGTCCGACACGGCTGCCCCCGGTGGACATTTGTCTCAAAGTTGAACAGGTGCCGGGGTCGCAAATCTAGCAAGAGGGGGGGATGAAAGAGAGAGAAGCAGGAGCAGGAGGAGCCAGTTGCGCCGGTTACCGCTCATTGCCCCGAGGGCTGCACCAGAGAACAGATCGCTGATGATGAGCCGCGCCTGCGCGGGTTCCGAGACGGGCCTGGCGCCAGGAGTCCACGAGCCAGCCGACATCTTGCCTGGGGGCTCTCCGTGCCTCTCGGATCGGGGAGGGCCCCCCCCCCCCCGCACGCGCCCCCTCGTCGGACTCCTCACGAGCGCCGAGCCTGTCCGCAGCCGCGCCCCCGCGGTGTGCCTTGCCGGGGCGGCGAGCCCGGCGCCGCGCGGTCGTACGCGTGCGCTGTCCGCGCGGGGCCTCCGCGCAACGAGGTGCGCGCATCCGCGGGGTCGCGGCCCAGGGGCCCGGCCGCCCGATGCCGCGGATACGGCTGTGCGCTGCGTCCGCGAGTGCTTCTGCTTCCCCCTCCTCTCGATTCTTTCTCCCCCTCCTCCTCCTCCTCCTCCTCCTCCTCCTCCTCCTCCTCCTCCTCCTCCTCCTCCTCCTGGGCCCCCCCCAACACAAGAGCTATAATGCTGTGTGTGTGTGTGTGTGTGTGTGTGTGTGTGTGTGTGTGTGTGTGTGTGTGTGTGTGTGTGTGTGTGTGTGTGTGGTGTTGTGTGTGTGTGTGTGTGTGTGTGTGTGTGTGTGTGTGTGTGTGTGTGTGTGTGTGTGTGTGTGTGTGTGTGTGTGTGTGTGTGTGTGTGTGTGTGTGTGCGTCACCACCCTCCCAGGGGCGACGCGCGCACCGAGAAATCTCATGGTACGTGCGTCGTGGCGGGCGCTTCCTGGCCACGCCGCTCGGGAAACGATATACTACGAGACGGATGTACTATATGTTCGGATCAAGCGACATACTGTACTAGTACGTCTCTGTGCGTCCCCTCCTTCCTTCTCCCCCCCGCCTCCTAGTTCCCAATTTCTCGCCATCACTGCTCCGTCCGGGCGTGCACGGGGAGGCCGCGGACACGGATCTGTTTTTTCGCCGACGCATTCTTCCGCTCCCTCCCCCCTTCGATTCTCTTTTTCCCCTTCTTCCCCCCAAGCTTCTCCCATCGTTTCCCCCAACCTCCTTAGCTCCTTCTTCCCCCCAACATCCTATCGTTCCCCCCAACCTCCTCCTATACAGTCAAAAACCTAATAAGGACGCGCGGTAAGGACGCAAGACCCTTGGAAGCCGAAGTTGGGATTTTTGGGGCGGCGGACGACGAAAACCCCAAGACGAAACCAAGGAAGGACGGAGACGCAAGAGCAAGGAAGAGCAAGGACGCAAAGGTACCCTGAGCAAAGTCGCGCGTCCTTACTAGGGTTTTTGACTGTAGTTCCCCTTCCTCCCTCCTTCTTCCCCCCAACCTCCTGCCTCCCCCCTCTCCTCGCCGCCACTGCCCCGCTTCGGGCTCCGCCCGGGCGCGCACGGCGAGGCCCAGCCCCAGCCCCGCCGCCCACGGCAGGGTTCGCGCCGTGCCGGCGCGGTGGCGACCACCGCCGAGGGCGCTCAAGAGTGGAACGCCGCCAGGGGATTGGTCTTGCTCGGCGAGCCCGCTCCTCCTCTTTCTCCTCCTCCTCCTCCTCCTCCTCCTCCTCTTCCTCCTCCTCCTCCTCCTCCTCCTTCTCCTCCTCCCCCTCCTCCTCCCCCTCCTCCTACTCTCTCCACCTCCTCCCCTTCCTCTCCTCTCCTCCCCCCCCCTCCTCCTCCTCCTCCTCCTCGCCCTCTCCTCCTCCTCCTCCTCCTCCTCCTCCTTCTCTTCCTCCTTCTACCTCAGAGAGAGAGAGAGAGAAAAAAAAAAAAGGGTCGCCCCCGTCCGTTACCGTGACAGCACTCCTCACGCCTTTCCCGTAATTTCCCCGGCCCTTTCCTGTGATTCCCGTAGCCTTCTTTAGGGGAGCGAACAATGACATAAACATTACAACTCGGAGGTCCGCGCGGCTTTCTCGGATCCGCGCTGGACCCTCCTGGCGCCGCCTCTGGCGCGCTCCGCGCGCCAGGGCGGGGGGTCCAGCGCCGATCCGAGCAAGCCGCGCGAACCTCCGAGCTTTTACCTATTACCTATTCCCTACTCGTTACTCGTTATACTATTCTCGCTACCCCATTCCTATCCCATTCCTCCGCGGAATGCCATTGCTCGTTGCCCTATTCCTACCTGTTTCCCCAGCCGTGTGCACGGAGGCACGGCCGCACTCCAGGTAGGCCCGAGTGCGAGGGCAGTGCGGGCAAGCGTGCGGCAGAGGGTGCTGGCCACGTGCCCCAGCCTTGCACAGCAGAGATTATGTGGTGTCACTGCTCTCGCCTGAGCTTTATCGTGTGCCGAGTGCGCCGACATGGTGTCCCACCCCCACTTTATAACGGGCGAAGAACGGTAGAACATAAACGGGGGCATGCGCCCCCGACAGCGCAAAAGTTTACTTCGCACCGTTCTTCGCCCGTTGACCCCTCGCCCTCACCGCAGCGATGCCGGACATGCGTGGGGCGGCGCCGGTTTCGCCACGGGCACGGCGCGATGCTCACAGGCATGCTGTGGTGCTGACAGGCATGTTCCGGAGCTCACAAGCATGTGGCGCACGCAGGCCCGACCCCCAACCCCCCCTTCCCCCCATCAGGGGGACGCTGCGGGGCAGGGAAGAAAGAAACAGCCTCCAGCGGCCAAGAACTGGTCAACACGTGCGAGCAATCTTTTATCCATCTCCAGTGCGTCTTGGACTTTCTTGGAAGGGGCGCCGCAAGGCCGAGGCGCACTGGATATGGATGAAAATCATCCTTTGGGGGCCAGATTCTAATTCATATCCAGTGCGCCTCATGTTTTTTGGGAAGAGAGCCCGAAACTCCAAGACGCGCTGGATGTGGATATAGACATTGCCCGCAACATGGAGCGATTTGGCGATCAAAGGGCCGCCGATCCCAGACTCCTGACGTCATGATTCTGTCATGGCGTCGTCTCGACCCATTCCCCAGGACGGGCTGTGCACCCCGAGGCGTTTCTTCTTCACGGCCCTTGGGCCCGGCGAGGGCCCCCAGAGGCCGAACACGGCAAAGAACCACCATCGGGTTTTTTTGTTCGCGACGCGAGGAGGAGAAGGAAGAGGAGGACGAGGAAGAAGAGGACGGGGGGGAGGAGGAGGAGGAGGAGGAGGAGGAGGAGGAGGAGGAGGAGGAAAGCGAGGAGGAGGAGGAGGAAAGCGAGGGAGGAGGAGGAGGAAAGCGTGGAGGAGGGAGAGGAGAGGAGGACGAGTAGAGGAGGAGGAGGAGGAGGTCTGGGGGATCGTCTGGGGGATCGTTCCAAGTCCGAGCGAGCCGGGCGGTGCCAGAGACCAACGCAGCGGCCGCCACGACTCGAGCCCGCCGCCTGCGGCCGCCGCCCCGCCGCCCTTCGGGAGCCATTCACCAGCCTCGAACTGATCCCTATCCCTAATCGAGAACTGGAGCGTATACATTACCAGTGGCGAGTGGTTTTACAATCCCAGGACTTTTTTGAGGGTCGGGGACGACGTCGCGGTGGTGTGCTGTATACGTTTCCCCCGTTTTCCAAGGGAGACAACGAGGAATGTATACACCAGGATCCCGTATACACCAGGATCCGCGTTCCTATGCGACTTGCCAGCGCAGGGTCAGAAAGAGCGTCGGTGCATTCAGTTCGCTTTCCTACCTGAGATGGGCACGCCAGAAGGCGACGACAGCCTCAGGGAGGCGATTACCCTGGACAGCGCAAAGAAGGGAAGCCTGGCGATAACCTGGCGATAACCTGGCGATAAGAAGGCAACCCTGGATAACCTGGCGATAACCCTGGACAACCTCAGGGAGGCGACTGCCCCCGGCAAGAAGAGAAGACGACCCCCTGGACAGCGAAAGCGGTGCACCAGGTCCCCGCCGATAGTCATGAGGGAACAAAAACACACAGAGACACAATTTAATCGTCGATCCCCAAGAAAATACGGGAGAACATGGGAAGTGGGCGGGAAGACGAAAACCCAGAACATATGGGAAAAGATGGGGAACCTTTTTTATTTGTGCGTATTTATTTGTGTGTCCCAGGGCCCCTTCAGATAGGGATAGGGGCATGTTCCAGGCTGGCAAGCCATGGCCCCCCGCGCGCGCTCCGCGCTGCTGCGCACGGCGGCTTTCGCCACCGTGGCGCTCGGCGAGGGGAAAGATTGCAAAAAACCAAGGATTGGAAAGGATTGCAAAAAAACCGAAGGATTGCAACAAAAACCGAAGGATTGCAAAAAAAACGATGGGTTATTTTGCAATCCCGGGTTTTTTTGCAATCCTTGGTTTTTTTGCATCACTGGCCCATCCCGGCGCCCGATCCCCGGACACGATCGCGCCGTAGAAGCATCAGGGGAGGAGGTGTGTGGCCGTTTTCGGCCCCTGGGGACCCCCTCGCCGGACCGTGAGGACCGTCCAAAAACGACTCGGGATGAAAGCCCAGTCCTGGGGAAGGGGTCGGGACTTCCAAGGACCCCGTATCGTTGAAAGGTAGGACGTTGCATGCCTGGGGCGACATCGAGGCCTCCCATCGCGAAGTGAGTGAAGCTGTTGATAGTCAGGAGCTTTGGCTGAGCGTGGGGCCGCTGCCGCGCCATGCTGAGCAACAGTTTTTCACCGCAGCCATGCGATCCGCCGCTGCGAAAGAATAGCAAGATCGCGAAAAATCACTACTGGAGCCCTGTGGCGAAAGAATCGCGAAAAATAGCAAAATCGCGAAACATCGCGAAAAAACAAAAATGCAAAATCGCGAAGGCCCCATCTTTCTGTGGTAATTATGTGTCGGGCCTGGATCGATCTGTGATGGCCCTGGGTCCCGACGCCAGGCGAAGACGCCCGGCTCGAGACAGTTGCAGCGCCGGGATCTCCGTGAACGGTGCCATAGGACACAGAGCACTCGAGACAGTTGCACGGTGGGAGCTACCGCTATAGGGAATGTGCCAAGGAGGCGTCAGACCTTGCAGGCTTCCTTAACATATGATGAGGGCGGCGGTGATAGTTATCCGTGGCCAAGCCCCAATTGGTGTTCCACCGGGTTCCAGACCCTGGATCCTGCATGTTCCTTCTTCTAGGCCTCCCAGATGGGGTCGGAGCGGATGGGGTCGGAGGATCGCGTCACATCGCCGATGCATCGGCGATGCATCGGCGTTGCGGCTCGATGCGGAGCTCAGTTTTCTCCACGCCGACGTCGCTGGCGCAACGCCCGTGCCTCGTCGATGCGGTGCAAGCCTCCGACCCCAACTGCTCGGACCCCATATAGGGGGCCTCTACCAAGGGGAGGGCGGGTGGGTTGTTACGCACTGCATTTCTTCCTGGCCGTGGCCACTTTGCGTCAAGGCCAGAGCGCGGCCAGGGCAACGACCAGACTCAGCCCACGGCCCCGTATCATATGCGATGTTCTCGTGATGACAGAAAACATGCCCCCCCAAACGTGGTAACGCATGCCTCTATCTCTCGCTGCTGCCTGGCGCGTGACTTCCTTGTCCGTCACCACACTGCTCTGGGGTCCCGAAAATCCTGCCCTGCAGGCCCTTCTCGTCGCCCAGGTGAGCGGCGCAAAAAAGCGGGGTCGTCCTCGCCAACATTGGCGTGCAAGCTGCCCACGTTGATAAGTGCCACGCCGGCGGGCCGTGTAAGCCACCGCGCAAGGTCGCTATGTCGTCTCGCGTGAGACAACCCCTTTCTCTTCATCGCTCAGGTGGCCATCGGGCTGCTGCTGCTGCAGCTGCTGCTACTGATCGGACCCATTCAGGAGGCCTCTACTTCCGAGCAGTGGCGAAGCGTCCTGGCCTGCCTGTAGGCCCACCAGAAATTGTCTAAGAACTTTTCGTAGTCTGCACGAAAAGGTCTTAGAACATTTCTGGCTGATATGGTTTTTGTTTTAACACGCTGGGTTGATGTTCTAATATCATTGCTTTTGTTCTTAGAACATTAAGGGGGTTCTACGAACATGTCGTGGTAGGCCTATAGGAGCACCCTTACTACCCTATGACTCCCGCCATCCCCGAAGGCGCTGGCCCTCCTGAGATCCGACGTAGCAAAAAATTGCAAACGCAAAAAATCACGCCCGGACCCCGAGACCCCGAACCGGATCGGTCTGAGAGGGTGCCGGGGCCCGCGAGAAAGGGCGACAAAAACGCCCGGCTCGAAAAAGCTGAGACGCCAAGGTCTCAGGGCCAACTCATCCCGTGCCCCATCCAGGAGGTCTCTCCTCCTCCTCCTCCTCCTCCTCCTCCTCCTCCTCCTCCTCCTCCTCCTCCTCCTCCTCCTCCTCCTCCTCCTCTCCCTCCTCCCCATCCAGGAGGTCTCTACTCATCCCGTGCCCTCGCCCTCCCCAGACATGCGACGTCCTGCTTGGTTTCAGTGCGGGGCCCCTGGAAGCCCCGACCCTCTCCCTGGGACCAGTTCTTCGTCCCGAGCCGCTTTTGGACGGTCCCGAGGTCCGGCGGGGGCCCCCCGAGGCCGAAAACGGCCCAATAGCTCCCGCCCTGACTTTTGCCACGACGCGATCATGTCTGGGTCTTCGTCCCCACCACACATCGGCGACACTTCTGCCGCCATCACCGGCGCCCCCCGTTCGGCCGGCTTCCGCGTGCGCCCTCGCCCGGCCCCTGCCGGCCCCTGCCGGCCCTGCCGCCGCTGCTCCTGCTGCTGCCGCTGCTGCTCGGAACGGACCTAGGCCGGGAGCCTCGCCTCCTCGATTCCTCTTCCTCCCCCCCCCCTTCCTCCCCTCCTCCCCTCCTCCCCCTCCAACTCCTTCTCCTCCCCCCTTCCCCTCCTTCCTTCCCCTCCTCCCTCCCCCCCTCCTCCAGCCCCTCTCCCCCCCCCCCCCTCCCCTTCCCGACGCGATCGCGCCTGGGCCTGGCTCCTCCTGCCCTCGCCCTTAAGGCGCTGGCCCTCCTCTGCCGCGGCCCCGGCTTCGTGGCGGCGCCCGCCCAGCGCAGCGCGCCGCCGGCGGCCGGCGCGCCGGCGGTGGCCGCCAGCGCCGCGCTGCTCGCCGCCGCGCCCGCACCGGCCGCGGGAGAATCGAAGGAGGAGGAGGAGGAGGAGGAGGAGGAGGAGGAGGAGGAGGAGGAAAGCGAGGAGGAGGAGGAGGAGGAGGAGGAGGAGGAGGAGGAAAGCGAGGAGGAGGAGGAGGAGGAGGAGGAGGAGGAGGGAGGAGGAGGAGGGAGGAGGAGCGCCGAAGACAAGGAGCGGAGCGGTCCTCCGCTGGGATTCCCGAGTCGGACACAGACCAGGCGCTGAGATGCAGGGGCCGCGCTCGGGGCTCCGTGGGGGCTCCAGTGTCCGGGCCGCTGTATCCTCAGGTCGGGCCTCCCTGGCAAGTTGGGCCTGGAATTCCCGCCACACTTTTCAAGCCTTGGCGATGCCAATTTCCGCCCTACTAGACTTGACTAGAAACGTCAAAAAGTAAGGCGAAACTATCAGCCTTGCTTCTTGGGGGCGGAAATTGCCGCCCTACTTTTTCGGCTTCGTAGATGTGGATTTCCGACGCAGTTTGAAGTTGGAGAAAAAAGCCAAAGTAGGGCGGATCCGGAGTCAGGGTACTTGTAGTCCGGGGGAGGGGTACTTGTAGTCCGGGGGGTACCTGTAGTTCTGGGCCCCATAACTATTGAGGGGCACAGAGTACTCATCGTTCAAGTTTAATTCTTCGAAAATTATTTGATTTTTTGGGGGCCAAGATCCTTTCATTTCTAATTGTTTTATCCTGGGCCTCTTCCTGGCCACTGGGGGGGCCAGGAACAAGTAGAAACGAGCACAATTGGAAATGAGCACGATTAGAAATGGACGACGTGTACCCAGGGGTTTGGGACACATGAATACCAGCCAAGAAATATTCAAACAGAGTCGACAATCATCAAACAGTCGCCCACCTATTCTTTATGTTTGAGCATCCTCCGTGCAGAGGGACAGCTCTGACTCCGGATCCGCCCTACTACTTTGGCTTTTTTCCCAATTTAAAACTGCGTCGGAAATCCACATCTACGAAGCCGAAAAAGTAGGGCAGAAATGTCCGCCCCCAAGAAGCAAGGCTGATAGTTTCGCCTTACCTTTTGACGTTTCTAGTCAAGTCTAGTAGGGCGGAAGTTGGCATCGCCAAGGCTTGAAAAGTGTGGCGGGAAATCCAGGCCCAACTTGCGAAATTGCCCACAGTAGGGCGGATCCGGAGCCAGGGAGGCCCGACCTGAGGATACAGCGGCCCGGACACCGGAGCCCCCCCGGAGCCCCGAGCGCGGCCCTTGCATCTCAGCGCCTGGTCTGTGTCCGACTCGGGAATCCCAGCGGAGGGCCGTTCCGCTCCTTGTCTTCGGCGCTCCTCCTCCTCCCTCCTCCTCCCTCCTCCTCCTCCTCCTCCTCCTCCTCCCTCCTTCTCCTCCTCGCTTTCCTCCTCCTCCTCCTCCTCCTGCTCCTCCTCCTCCTCCTCCTGGCAACACGGGGACCTTGTGAGAAACAGCGGCAGGAACTGCATACATCGAAGAAGACAAACCCCAGGCGTGCTCGCGTCGTAAACAAAAAATCGGGCTGGAGTTTTCTGGCCGTTTTCGGCGGGGCCCTCGCCGGGCCTCGGGACCGTCCAAAAACGACTCGGGATGAAAAGCCGGTCCCGGGGAGAGGGTCGGGACTTCCAGGGACCCCGTGTGGACAAAAACCAGGACGTCGCACGTCTGGGTACATCTCAGCGTCTTGGATGTATCCGACTCGCGGCTCAGCACCAGATCTTGGATCGGCAACATGTCTCACGCCGTGCATACGATTCGCGAGTCTCCAACTACCCGTATCCGCGGCCACGACCCCATGGGCACGGAGCACTTTTGTTCGTGGATGCCCCGCGCGGAGCGCGTGCGGCCGCATACGTCCGCGGGGGCGCGCCCCAGAGTCCAGACCGCGAGGGCGCGGCTACAGACACGTTCGCCTCTCGCCCCCCCCCCGCATCCCGAAGGGGGTCGAGGAGGGGAGGGGGGTGTCATCCCCAGACCCTCGACGTCGTGAGTTTGTTGCAACGTCGACCCCCCCCCCCCGGGGTCTGGACCCTTGCCCGGGACCGGTTTTTTTCGTCCCGAGCCGTTTTTTGACGGCCCCGAGGCCCGGGAAGGCCCCCGGAGGCCGAAAATAGTGGAAAACCTCACGTCGTAATTTGTTCCATTGCCCGACGGGGTCTGGGAGGAGTGCCGAATGCACATATAAGGAGCGGAGCGGTCCTCCGCTGGGATCCACGAGTCGGATACAGTCGAGGCGCTGAGACGCAAGGGCCGCGCTCGGGGCTCCGGGGGGGCTCCGGTGTCCAGGCCGCTGTATCCTCAAGTCGGGCGTGTCCCTCTGCAGGGAGATGTTCGAAAATGGCCAAAACATAGTCGGTGGACGACTCTTTGATGATTGCCGACTCTGTTTGAATATTTTTGTTGCTGGTTTTCATGTGTCCCAGACAGGAGGAGGAGGAGGAGGAGGAGGAAGAGGAGGAGGAGGAGGA
>CAUYUJ010021865.1:76681-104897 GCA_963575745.1 Prorocentrum cordatum | reverse complement strand
TCGTAGTAGTAGTAGCAGTAGTAGTAGTAGTAGTAGTAGTAGTAGTAGCGGGAGGAGGTGGTGGAGGAGGAGGAGGAGGAGGAGCAGGAGGAGGAGGGGGGATGGAGCGGGGATGGGGGGGAAGCACATCCGTACCCGCGGCCTCGCGGGCCGAGCCCCTTGGCTGCGACCCCGCGGACACGGGGCCTGGTGGCCCGGATGCCCCGCGCGGGGCGTGTCCAGGCGACCGCGTGTCCACACGGGGCCGCATCCCGGAGGCCAGACCGAGAGGGCGTGGGCGTGGACGAGCTGGCCGCTCGTGATGAAGGCCCCGGAAGTCCATGGGAGGTAACAGGGTGCATTGCCTCCTCCTCCTCTTCCTCCTCCTCCTCCTCCTCCTCTCCCTTCTCCTCCTCCTCTTGCTCCTCCTCCTCTTCTCCCTTCTCCTCCTCCTCCTCTTCATCCTCCGCCTCCTCCTCCTCCTCCGACGTCGACGATGCATCGCCGGCGCATCGCCGATGCATCGCCGATGCATCGCCGATGTATCGGCGATGCGGCGCGATCCTCTGACCCCATCTACTCCGACCCCATCTAGGAGGCCTCCAGACATCAGAGCTCAGTCAGCCCGACGGGTCGGGACCAGTTAAAGCGGGGTCGGCGCACGAGCATCTGCCCAATCCAGACGTGCGCAAGTGGTTTTCCAGTGAGAAAACCTCGGCCGCCTGAGTAAGAAGGATGGGAGATGTGTGTTGGGCCATCTTGATCCAGTGGTGCTGACGCGCGAACGGGCGGGTGCTTTGGGACAGGACCGCCCCAGGGCGTGGGGGGATGGTGCAATCCTACGGGAGCTTGTGCTTCAGGCGCCTCTCTCTCCCTCTCGTATGTGTATATAGTTATACGGGCGGTCCAGAACGGGTCTTGCTTTCGAGGATCGAAGGACTTGCCATCTCTTCCGCGGCAGAAGGCGGCGGAAGGTCGGCGGAAGGCGGCGGATATGAAACAGCGGCGGCTCCGCCGGAGGAAGCTCGGCGCAGGCCGGCGGAAGCAACAGTCGATTTCCGAAGAGACGGAAGCGTTTGTGGGCTCAGGGTTTCCGAAGTCTGCCTCGTTCATGTCGAAATACAGGGTCGGGAGCCTTCACCCACGCGCCTCATGCCGCCACGGGTGCTTGAGCTCCCCAGGGGCCTTCTCCAGCGGCCTGGGAGCCGCCCAGACGGTTGCAACAAAGAGACACCAGAAGGCTGAGAGATGTCCCGCGTGGCTTCTGGACTGCCCCAGACAGCGTCAAAACGACCCAGGAGGACTCGACGAGCGCTCCCCAGAGGGCCCCAAAAGGCAAACACAAATAATTGTCCCCAGGTTTCACAATGTTTTCGGGGTTCTCGACTTTCGAGCTTCCGACGCTCCATGACGTCCCTAGAGGCCCCCAATACCGCCCAAGACGGCAAAAGAGGCCCCAAAGAGGGCCCCCAAACGGCCCCAATAGGGGCTCAAGAGCAGGAGCCCGAAACAACAATTCGAGCCTTCCGTCCCAAGATGCCACCAGGCGGCCTGAGAGGACTCGACGAACGCTCCCCAGAGGGCCGCAAGACGCCAAAATTGATGAGTTGTCTTACTTAGATCGTTCAGTGTTTTGGGGGGATTCTCGCCTGCTCTGGCTTTCGACGCTCGACGGCGTCCCAGTGGGCCCCCAGGACCGCCCCAAGACGGGCCAAGAGACCCCCCAAGAGTGCCCACAGACGGCCCAGGAGGGCCCTAAGATTGCCCTAGCAGCGCCCACGACGCCCCACGACGGCCCCCCAAAGATGGCCCGAGGGCGGGCGCCCGAAACGATCATTGGAGCCTTCCGTCACGAGATGCCCCCAGACGGCCCACGAGGACTCGATGAGCGCCTCCCAGATGGCCGCAAGCTGTAAGAATCACTGCTTGTCCTCATGTGTGTGTCCTGTTTTGGGGGAGCCTCGACTCCTCGAGCTTTTCCGGCGCTCCACGACGTCCCGAGAGGCGCCCGAGGCCATGTGCTGCGCACTCCAGATTTCGTAAGAGAGGGGAGGGGGTCACAACCCTCTCAGACGATAAGTTTTAGACCCCCCCCAAACCATCCACGAAAGAGCGGCCCTTTGCCCAGACCCCCCCCGAACCCTCCAAGACAGCTCAAATCAGACCCCCCCCCAAATGTGACCCCCACCACTTTATTGTGGAATCCGGAGTACTCGTGGCCATTTGGAGCTAGCTGGGCGGCACCAGTTTCCCCAGGCAGTGGCGTGGAGCTCGCGCGGGGGAGAGGCCGTTGCTGGGTAGATCGAGTCCTGTGCTCTCCACGGAACCTCCTCCTCCTCCTCCTCCTCCTCCTCCTCCTCCTCCTCCTCCTCCTCCTCCAAGGTTCGCCACCCGTGTCGCTTACTCCCTCCATTACCAGCCTGGAACATATCCCTACCCCTGTGCTGGGCATCTCCTCATCACGATGCCAATCTTGGAAAGAGCGTGTTCTACCGCTGCTGGCGGAAAACCGAGGGGGGGGGGTCACTACCGGTTCGAACCCCTCCCCCCCCCTCCGGACCGGAAAACCGGGGGGGGGTCACTACCAGTTCGAACCCCCCCCCCCACCCCCCAGTTTAATCATGAATAGGGCGGGGGGGCACTACGGTTCCGAAAAGACCCCCCCCCTTCGAACTCGAAAAACGGGGAGGGGTCACTGACGGTTCGAACCCCCACCCCCCACTCGAAAAACGAGTGGGGGTTGCGAACCGTGGTGGGGACGGTAGTGTGGGGACAGGGGTGAGGGGTCAGCGGACAGTGGTGGGGACAGTGGGACAGTGGTGGGGACCGGTAGTGGTGGAGACAAATGGTGGAGACAATGGTGGGCAACATGGTGTACAGGGGACGTGGTTGGGACAGTGGGACAGTGGTGGGGACGGTAAGAGTGGTGGGGGACACAATGGTGAGGCAAGGTGGGGACAGTGGGACAGTGGTGGGGACGGTAGTGGTGGGGGACAGTGGTGTGGGGACAGTTGGAGTGTGGTGGAAACAGTAGGACAGTGGAGGGTACAGTGGTGGTGGGGACAGTGGCGAAGGCGGTGGCGAGGACGGCGGTGGGACAATGGGACAGAGGTACAGTGGGGACAGTGGTGGGGACAGTGGGGACAGTGGTGGGAACAGTGGGACAGCTCAGTGGGACAGCGGAGGAGTCAGTGGGACAGTGGGGACACTGGGGATAGTCGGGCAGTGGTTGGGGCCGTGGAGAAAGTTGGGGGAGTGGAGCCGTGGTGGGAACAGTGGTGGGGACAGTGGGGACAGTGCGACAGTGGTGGTGGCACTGGTGGGGACAGTAGGGGGCGGTGGTGGAACCAGTGGGGACAGTGGTGGTGAGGACTGGTGCTGGGAACAACAGTGGGGGATGTGGTGAGGACGGTGGTAGGGACCGGGAGTCGTTTGCTGGCGGTGAGAGGGGGGGGGGGGAGGGGTTCGAACCGGTAGTGACCCACCCCTCCGGTTTTCGAGGGGGGGGCGTTCGAACCGGTAGTGACCCCCCCCAGTTTTCGAGGGGAAGGGGGGGGGGTCAAGCTAGGGTTGATGCCCCAGAAATCCGCGCGCGATGTGCGCCGCGCCCCACTCCTGCCACGGATTTCGCATCGTCGACGACAAGACAGGCCATGATGAAAGGAAAAACGGCAGCTCTGTATAGTTTTTTTACAAGCAGGATGGGAGGGCCCGCAGCCCGCATGGACGTCCGCGCGCGATGTGCGCCGCGTCCCGTTCCTGCCACATATTTCGCACCGTCGGCGGCAAGGCAGGCCATGCTGAGAGGAAACAACGGAGACTTGGTATTGATTTTTTACAATTAGGATGGGCGGGCCCGGATTGACGGCCGCGCGCGATGTGCGCCGCGTCCCGTTCCTGCCACATATTTCGCACCGTCGGCGACAAGGCAGGCCATGCTGAGAGGAAAAAGCGGAGACTTTGTATTGATTTTCTACGATTAGGATGGGCGGGCCCAGATTGACTGCCGCGCGCGATGTGCGCCGCGTCCCATTATTGCCACGTTTTTCGCGTCGTCGGCGACAAGGCATGCCATGCTGACAGAAAGAAAGAAGAAGACCTTGCATTGATTTTTTACCGTCAGGATGGGCGGGCCCTGATTGACTGCCGCGCGCGATGTGCGCCGCGTCCCATTCCTGCCACACTTCTCGCATCGTCGACGAAACGAAAGACATTGTTGAGAAGAAAAACGGCCACTTCGCATTGATTTTTTAAAGTCCGGATGGGAGGTCCCGGATTGGGTCGCTATCGGCCGGCATACGAGGTAGGTGGGGTATATAACAATAAGGAACAAGGATTGGGGGAGGGGGGGGTTGCCGGGGGAGAGGGGGGGGGGGGAGGGGTTCCAGCATGGGGGGGCGATTTTCGGAGGGGGGGGGACCCCCGGGCTCCGGAGGAAAAGGGCGGCAATCTTCCACAGTAAAGCCGCGGTGGATCACGCTCTCTCCAATCTTGGGGTTTCCCTTACTTTTTGACGGCGCATCCCTAAGATTGCCACCGCCTTTTGGCGTGTCGATCTTAGGGATGGGGATCAGTTCAAGGCTGGTAATTTCAGCAAGCCGCTCCATGCTCCACACACACACACACACCTGCACTTGCCGACGGACCGCGGTGGAGCAGCTCGGGAGGCAGCCCGCGCCGCCGCGAGGCCAGGTCTCGGACACCGTGGCGCGGGCGCTGGCCCGGGCTGGGCCGCTTTTCTGTGCGACCGGGACAGGTTTGTTTTACCAGTTTTTGACATTGACAGTTTTTTTTGCAGGACTCAGAGCAGATCGCAGGAAGCGCGGCCCTGGTTTCCCTGGCCCTGGGCGATCTCCACCTGGCGATCTCGTGCTGCCTCCGAGAGACTCGGACAGAGGAGGTAGAGGAAAGGCGGAGGAGGAAGGCGGAGGAAAAGCGATGGAGGGAGGAAGGAGGCAGGGGAGGAGGAGGAGGAGGAGGAGGAGGAGGAGGAGGAGGAGGGAGGACGAGGAGAAGGAGGAGGAGAAGGAAAAGGAGGAGGAGGAGGAGGAGGAGGAAGAGGATCAGGCCAATCGGCGCTACCCATGCGGGGGCTTGTCGGCTGTTGGGCGGGCAGGGGTCATGGGAAGTAGGGACGGCGCATACCATGACACATTACGGCGCGACAGACACAGCATCACAAAGTTGTTTCTTGTCATGCCGAATCAAGTCATAGCGTTACCAGTGCAATGGGAGGTGTCATGTTTGCATTGCCAGCACTTTCAGCAGATCGGGCCCCTAGGCAAGAGCAGGGACCCAATGATGGCACATCCCCCCACGACATTCACTTGCGCTGCCGCGTTTGTCCGCCACTGCGGTGGTGCAGCAGTGGTCCGTCTCCGCCGGGAGGAGGAGGAGGAGGAGGAGGAGGAGGAGGAGGAG
Organism: Prorocentrum cordatum; assembly: GCA_963575745.1. Taxonomy (NCBI): domain Eukaryota; class Dinophyceae; order Prorocentrales; family Prorocentraceae; genus Prorocentrum; species Prorocentrum cordatum. Next base: position 99,497 of record CAUYUJ010021865.1, on the reverse strand, counting down.
GAGGAGGAGGAGGAGGAGCTGCGCATCGATGCCGCGGTGCAGCACAGCTGTAGTTACACATCGGTGATGCGCTGCTTCGTGGGAGGGCTCGCTCTCTCACCCCTACTCCGCCAGGCGGCGGCCGCCGTCGCTGGCGCAAAGCCAGCGTGGCCAGCAGCATCGCTCGGCCATGAGCTTGGTGGGCGTTGGGGCAGGTAATTCTTGGGGAGGAGGAGGAGGAGGAGGAGGAGGAGGAGGAGGAGGAGGAGGAGGAGGAGGAGGAGGAGGGGGGGGAGGAGGAGGAGGGGAGGAGGAGGAGGAGGAGGAGGAGGAAGGAGGAGGAGGAGACGGAGGAGGCGGAGGAGCAGGAGGAGGAGGAGGAGGAGGGGGAGGAGGAGGATCAGGAGCAGGAGCAGGAGCAGGAGGAGGAGCAGGGGATGTGTTGGAGAAAGGCTGATCTTGGCCCCCAGCGCTGGTTTAACCCACCAGCGGCCTCAGCTGCTGTACATGATGCAGGGGTGAACAACAAGCACGAACCGTCGCTCATGTATCGACATTCGCCTACATGTTTCGTCGTGCTCATTCGTGTTGGTCTGGTTTGGTTTGCGTACATCGTCCAGTCTAAGAAATCTAAACCTTGGCATTTGCACGCGCGCGCACCGTGTATATCTATGTGTTCGTATTCGTTGTAAGCACCAGGATTCCCCCGCCAAACAAGACTAAAGCAAGGGCCCCCTTCCAGGCAGGCTCCAAGAGCCCCCACGATGGTCCCAGTGACATCCCAGAATCTCGAATGGTCCCAAGAGAGCCCCAGAGGGCCAAGATGCTCCAAGATCCCCCCAAACAATTTGAAGGTGTCACAAGAGGGCTCCAAGATGACCCCCAGACCGCCCAAATCAATCAGACACATGAAGAACGTCATCGGAGGTGGTTCCGCACGTTTAGATGGAATATGACTCCTGGAGCGCCTCGGAGGAGACACAGGGCACCAAAGGGAACCCCGAGAGAGCCCCAAGATGGCTCCGGGATGGCCGAGGACTGCCCAAAGAGGGCCCCAAGGTCTTCCAGAGGAGTACAAGACGGCCTCCGAGGAGTCCCAGGAAGGCTCCAGGATGGCCCCATCGAGCCGAGGAGGGCCCAAGATGCCCAAACTTACTTCACGATGGCCCCAAGAGGCCACAAGGCACAAGGTGATCGTTTGTTATTCATTGTTTTGCCGATCGGCGCGGGCCCCCAAACCCCCCCTCCCCACCCACACATTGAGTAGATCTTGGCTGTTTTTTTGGCGCCTGTTTCGAGCGGGTGGAGTCTCCCCCAGAGGCAGCACTCTTGCAAACAGTCGCACTAAGCAGAGGTCCGGAGCCAGACCCCCCCTTCCCACCCCCTTGCCGCCCAGCGAAACGCCGAGTAAAAAAACGCCCACAAAAGAGCCCAACAATGACCTAAATAGGGTCCCATAAAGGAGCCCAAGACAGCCCACATATTGCAGCGCGAGAGCCCCTGCGACGGATGATGTGTTGGAGTTGTAGGAGGTGGAAATGGTAGAGGAAGAAAATGTGGAGAAGAAGCCGCCCACATGCCCACCCCTTTGACTCATTCCTCGCCGTCCTCCTCGTCATCTTCATCCCCCCTCATTCCTCTTACTCCATCCCGCTCGTCCATAGTCCCTCATCCCAGCTCCCTCCTCCCCGCCTCCCCTTTGTCCCCGCCTTCAGCCCACTCAACCCTCGCTGTCCCATATGATTGGTGGAGAGCGGGGGGGCGGGGGTGGGGGTTGGGCCGGGTGGGCAGCAGTGGTGGAATTTCTACGCTTCACCGCGAGTGTGCTTGCACTTGCGTGCGCCCCTCGCCACAAGCCCGAGCCCCGAATCGCACCTTCAGGAACGAACGTGCCGGTTCCGATGCCCGCGGGATGCGTCCGTTCGAGGACGGGCCCTCCGTCGCCCCCATGCGTTGGCAGGCCACGACGCGTGCAGCAAGCAGTGCTGAGGAAAACGATGCCGACGAAACGGCGGCTTCCCGAATCGCTGGAAGGCTCTATGCTTAGGTCGGGCGTGTCCCCCTACAGGGGGATTTGGGGCGAAAAAATAACAAATATCCCAAACATACCCCCCAAATGGTCAAAACATACTTTAAACATAGTTCCCATACTATTTGTTGCTTATTTGTTTGATCATGTTTGAAGTATTTTTCATTTTTCGTAGAAAATCCACCTGTAGGGGGCACCATCGCCGAGATCGGGATCTTCTTCCCTCGGTGGAGGCACACCGCCGATATTGGTGTTGGTGTCAACCTCGAGCCCTGCCATGGAAGGATCTATGCCCCGACTGGGCAGCAGAAGTCAGGTGGCGAAGAACGCAGACGGCCTCAGCAATCGGGGTACCGATTATGTGCAGCGGTTGCTTTCTCGTTGCAGGCTTGACGACTCATGCCGTCCTTCGACTCGCGCTGGAGCGGCCGCGTGTTGCTCCAGCTGTCCCTGGAGATTTAGCTGGATTGACCCGGATTTGTTTCGATGCACCTGGATTTGCCTCGATGCATCTGCTCGGGGGCGGCAAAGAGGGGGGTGATGACTAGGGGGGGGGGGGATATCATGGCGGGGGCCATGATATTTCCCCAGATTTCATGGCGCCTCTTCTTATTTCAGTACGTCCCTGGCCCCCCCCGCTGGGCCGCGCACATGCCCCTGTCATGATTTGCACCCCCCCCTCTTGGACACCCCCCTCTTGGCCGCTCCCGACTGCATTCGCCTGGGGCTGTCTGCCTCGATCCCAACGAAGTCGACCGCCGAAGAGTCGACAAGCCCCTAGGATTCCGCGTGGGCGGGGCACGCGGCACAGCCTGCTCCTCCTCCTCCTCTTCCTCCCCCTCTCCTCATCCTCCTCCTCCTCCTCCTCCTCCTCCTCCTCCTCTCCTCCTCCTCCCTCCTCCCCTCCTCCTCCTCCTCCTGAATCCTCCTCTCCTCCCTCCTCCCTCCTCCCTCCTTCCTCCTCCCTCCTCCCTCCTCCCTCTCCCTCCTCCTCCCCTCCCCTCCCCATCCTCCTCCTCCTCCTCCTACTCCTTTCTCCTCATCCTCCCTCCTCCTCCCCTCCTCCTCCTCCTCCTCCTCCTCCTCCTCCTGCAAGAAGAGGGCCCCGACCCGGGCCACCCGCGGATGTCGGCGCCGCGAGAGAGCGAGCGACGGCGCCCGTTGGCCGTCGGCGGCGTGCGCGCCGGCGTCGCGAGGGCCCCGCGCGCCTCCGGGGGATGCCGCGAGGGCCAGCGGGAGAACGCCGCTGATGATGCTGATGATGATGATGCTGATGCTGATGATGCTGATGCTGATGATCGTGATGCTGATGATGATGATGCTGATGATGATGATGCTGATGATGACGATGATGATGCTGATCATGCTGATGCTGATGACGATGACGATGATGCTGATGCTGATGATGCTGATGATGATGATGCTGATGCTGATGATGGTGATGCTGATGATGATGACGATGATGATGATTTTGATGACGATGATGATGATTTTGATGATGATGCTGATGATGATGATGATGGTGATGATGACGATGACGATGACGATGATGATGATGCTGATGCTGACGATGGTAATGCGGATGGTAATGACGATGATGATGCTGACGATGATGATGCTGATGATGATGCTGATGCTGATGATGATGATGCTGGCTATGATGATGATGCTGACGATGGTGGTGCTGATGATGGCGATGATGCTGATGCTGATGATGGTGCTGATGATGACGATGATGATGCTGATGCTGATGCTGATGCTGATGATGACGATGACGATGATGCTGATGCTGATGATGATGATGCTGATGATGACGGTGATGATGATGCTGATGCTGATGATGATGCTGATGCTGGCTATGATGATGATGCTGACGACGGCGGTGCCGATGCTGACGATGATGATGCTGATGCTGATGATGGTGGTGCTGATGACGATGACGATGTTGATGATGCTGCTGATGCTGCTGATGCTGCTGACGATGATGATGATGCTGATGCTGGCTATGATGATAATGCTGATGATGGTGGTGCTGATGATGACGATGATGATGATGCTGATGATGATGCTCCTGATGACGATGATGATGCTGATGCTGATTTATGATGCTGATGATGCTGGCTATGGTGATGATGCTAACGATGGCGGTGCCGATGATGACGATGATGATGCTGATGCTGATGATGGTGGTGCTGATGACGATGACGATGATGATGCTGATGATGCTGCTGATGCTGATGCTGATGACGATGATGGTGATGATGGTGATGATGATGCTGATGATGACGATGGTGATGCTGGTGATGACGATGATGATGGTGATGCTGATGCTGACGATGATGATGATGATGATAATGATGATGCTTGCTATGATGATGATGCTGACGATGGCGGTGCTGATAATGACGATGATGATGCTGATGCTGATGACGATGATGACGATGATGATGCTGATGATGGTGCTGATGATGACGATGATGATGATGATGATGATGATGATGATGATGATGATGATGGTGATGCTGTTGACAATGCTGATGATGCTAGTGATGACGATCATGATGATGATGCTGGCCATGATGATGCTGACGATGGCGGTGCCGATGATGACGATGATGAACTGATGCTGATGATGGTGGTGCTGGTGACGATGACGATATTGATGATGCTGATGACTACGACGGCGATGATGATGATGATGGTGATGATGCTGATGTTGGTGGTGCTGATGATGACGATGATGATGCTGATGCTGATGCTGATGATGACGATGACGATGATGCTGCTGATGCTGATGCTGACGCTGATGATGATGACGCTGATGATGATGACGATGATGATGATGACGATGATGACGCTGATGATGATGCCAATGATGATGATGACGATGACGCTGATGACGATGACGCTGATGCTGATCATGATGACGATGCTGATGCTGATGCTGATGATGCTGATGATGATGAGGATGGTGATGATGATGACGATGTTGCTGATGATGATGATGATGATGACGATGATGATGATGATGATGACGATGATGACGCTGATGATGATGACGATGATGATGATGATGACGATGATGACGATGATGATGCGGATGATGGTGATGCTGATGACGATGACGATCATGAAGCTGATGCTGACGATGATGGTGATGCTGATGATGATGCTGCTGATGCTAATTATGATGCTGATTATGATGATGATGCTCATGATGATGATGCTGCTGATGATGGTGATGCTTATGATGATGACGATGATGACGATGATGCTGATGGTGATGATGACGCTGATGATGATGACGATGATGATGGTGGTGATGACAACTCGGATGATGATGACGATGATGATGCTGACGATGACGCTGATGACGATGACGCTGACGATGATGCTGGTGATGATGTTGCTGATTATGATGCTGATGATGATGCTGATGATGATGATGATGATGATGGTGACGATGATGATGATGACGATGACGCTGATGATGATGACGCTGATGTCGATGACGATGATGACGCTGATGATGATGACGATGACGAAGATTATGACGATGATGCTGATGACGATGGTGATGATGCTGATGACGATGATGATGACGATGACGATGATAACGATGATGCTGATGATGATGATGATGATGATGCTGATGATGATGCTGCTAATGCTGATGCGGATGATGCTGATGCTGATGATGATGCTGATGATAAGGATGCTGATGACGATGATGACGATGATGCTGGTGATGATGACTCTGATGATGATGACGACGATGATGATGACGATGGTGACGATGATGATGATGATGACGATGGTGATGATGACGATGATGATGCTGATGATGATGATGGTGACGATGCTGATGACGATGATCTTGATGATGTTGATGATGATGATGCTGATGATGATGATGATGATGTTGATGCTGATACTGATGCTGATGATGATGACGATGCTGATGACGATGCTGAAGCTGATTATCATGATGATGATGCTGTCGATGATGCTGATGCTAATGATGCTGATGCTGATTATGCTGACGATGCTGACGATGATGCTGGTGATGATGGCCATGATAACGCGGATGATGATGCTGATGATGATGACGATGATGCCGCTGATGATGATGACGATGATGATGATGACTATGATGATGATGATGATGATGACGATGATGATGATGACGACGATGATGACGATGATGCTGATGCTAATGCTGACGATGATGATGATGCTGATGATGATGCTGCTAATGGTGATACTAGTGACGATGCTGATGATGATGACGATGCTGATGACGATGCTCATGCTGATGATGATGATGCTGATGATGATGTTGCTGACGATGATGATGCTGATGATGATGCTGATGCTGATGATGATAATACTGCCGATGATGACGCTGATGATGATGACGATGATGGTAATGACGATGATGACGCTGATGATGATGCTGACGATGATGACGATAATGACGATGATGATGATGATGATGATGATGGCGATGCTGATGATGATGATGATGCTGATGCTGACAATGATGATGATGCTGATGATGATGCTGCTGATGCTGATCATGATGCTGGTGATGATGTCGGTGCTGATGATGCTGCTGATGCTGATGATGATGCTGATGCCGATGCTGATGATGCTGATGATGATGCTGATGATGAGGACGAGGATGACGCTGCTGGTGATGACGATGATGGTGACGATGATGTCGCTGATGATGAGGACGATGAACATGACGATGATGACGCTGGTCATGATGACGATGATGATGATGATGACGATTATGACGATGATGATGACGATGATGATGACGATGATGATGATGATGCTGACGATGACGATGATGCTGATGATGATGCTTCTGATGCTCATGATGACGCTGTTGCTGATGATGGTGATGATGCTGATGACGATGCTGATGCTGATTATGATAATGATGATGATTCTGATGACGATGACGCTGATGCTGTTGATGATGATTATGCTGATGACGATGATGGCGATGATGCTGATGATGATGCTGATGACGACGATGACGCTGATGATGATGACGATGCTGGCGATGACGATGATGATGCTGATGATGATGACGATGATCATGATGACGATGATGACGATGATGATGATGCTGATGGCGATGCTGATGCTGATGATGATGATGCTGACGATGATGCTGATGCTGATGCTGATGATGCTACTGATGCTGATGATGACGATGCTGATGACGATGCTGATGCTGATGATGATGCTGATGGTGCTGATGCTGATGGTGATGCTGAAGATGATGATGATGATGATGATGATGGTGATGCTGACGATGATGATGATGACGATGATGACGATGATGCTGATGATAACCATGATGACGATGATGATGACGATGATGCTGACGGTGATGATGATGATGATGATTCTGACGAGGATGATGATGCTGATGATGATGCTTCTGATGCTGATGCTGATGATGATGATGACGATGGTGACGCTGATGATGCTGATGATGATGATGCTAATGCTGATGATGATGCTGATGCTGATGCTGATAATGATCCTGATGACGATGATGACGATGATACTGATGATGATGATGACAATGATGGCGCTGATGATGATGCCGATGATGATGATGATGACGATGCTGATGATGATGATAACGATGATAATGATGGCGATGATGCCGATGATGATGATGATGATGATAACGATGACGATGATGACGACGATGCTCATGATGATTATGATTAGGATGCTGACGATGTTGATGACGATGCTGATGATGATGCTGATGATGATGACGTTGATGCTGATGATGATGATGATGATGATGATGATGCTGAAGATGATGATGACGACGATGACGCTGATGCTGATGATGATGACGATGGTGACGCTGATGATGGTGGCGATGATGGTGATGATGTCGATGATGTCGCTGACGATGACGACGATGATGATGATGATGACGATGATGACGATGATGACGGTGATGATGATGATGACGGTGATGATGACGATGATGATAATGCTGATGCTGCCGATGATGATGATGCTGATGATGATGCTTATGATGCTGATGATGATGATGCTGATGGTGATGGTGATGATGCTGATGACGTTGCTGGTGCTCATGATGATGCTGATGCTGATGCTGATGATGATAATGCTGATGCTCATGCCGATGATGATGGCCATGATGATGACGATGGTGCTGCTGATGATGATGATATGATGATGACGATGATCACGCTGATGATGATGACGATGATGATGATGATGAAGATGACGACGCTAATGATGATGATGATGATGATGATGATGATGATGATGATGACGTTGATGACGATGGTGACCATGATGATGATGATGATGACGATGATGCTGATTATGCTGATGTTGATGCTGAAGATGAGGATGATGCTGATGATGATGCTGGTGATGATGCTGATGATGGTGATGCTGATGATGATCATGATGCTGATGATAATGTTGATCATGATGACGATGTTTACACTGATGATGATGATGATTACGATGATGACGCTGATGATGATGCCGACGATGGTGATGCTGATGACGATGATGACGATGATGACGATGACGATGATGACGATGACGATGATGATGACGATGATGATTACGATGATGATGATTATGCTGATGCTGTCGATGATGATGATGATGATGATGATGCTGATGATGATGATGATGATGACTATGATGACTATGATGACTATGATGATGCTGATGCTGACGATGATGCTGATGATGATGATGATGATGATGATGATGATGATGATGATGATGATGATGTTTCATTTCGGCTCAAGCGAAAATTCTCTGGCTCAAGCTGGCCCAGGCCTCTCCCGTCTCCACCTTTTTTTGTGCTCGCCGCACCTCGGCCGCTCCGCGCCCGCGATGCCGAGCCACGGGGTACAGGACATGCACCCGATGCCGGCGGTGGCGCCGAGGGTGGCCAGGCGCCCGCGCGCGCGGCCCAGGCGCGCGGACGAGCGCTCAGCCTGCGCTGCGACCGACGTGTCGGACTCCTCGGGCGATTCCGTGGACACGCCCATGGGCCTGGTGGACGCCTTCTCTCGTGGCTCGAAGAACCACCACAAGGGCCAGTGCACGCCGTGCCGCAGCAACGGGAGCGGCGCTCCGTGCCCGCGCGGTGCGACGTGCGATTGCTGCCACTACTACCACGGGCCGGAAAAGTTCCTCGCCATGAAGCGCTTCGCCGCAAAGCCGAGGCAGCAGCAGCGCACCCGCGCGGATCTGGACAACGGGTGGCCGACCGCACCCGTTGTCTGTGAAGCGCCGCGGCCGACGCAGCAGTACGAGAAGGTGTGCGCCACCGGCGGGCCCGTGACGGTCCTACCAGTTGTGGGGGCCGCAGTCATCAGCCACTTGAGCCCCCAGCAGCTGGAGGCGGTGCTCCTGGAGGCGGCTCCAGACTGCTACGAGGACTGACGGAAGGGCGCGCGGCTCCCTGCCCCCGTCGCGCACACTCGCGGGGGTTTTGTGCAGGCTGCCCGCAGCAGTCGCTCCGAACGACGGTGCGCGCCGCGTTCGTGCGCACACATCCATCGGCCACGCGTAGAGGGGGATATGTGCGCGCCGCCAAGTCCAATGACACGGCGTGCGGATGTTCCGTCACTGTCTTTGGTGTCGTGAGCGTTACAGAGCAGCGCTCCGTAATTTCACTTTGGCAAGCAGGCACCCGTCCATCGCTACCAACTTGGCCCTAGTCTGCGAATTTGCTGACTCACTGCTACCACTTCCAATGCCTCCGCGGTAGGTGCGTGTTGCTTTCCGCCACGCGGGAGGGGCAGCTCGCTTGTTCACACAATTTGCGATGAGAGCGCAGTTTCCGGTCACAGACTCTTTGTTCGGGTCTGTAGGATTGGCTGCCACGAATTGTTGTGAGCACTCGGTGGAGGTGAAGGCACGGTTGTCGACCAACCATGTGTCGCAGGCCTAGAGGTTGACACCAACACCAGCATCGGCGGTGTGCCTCCACCGAGGGAAGAGGATCCCGATCTCGGTGATGGTGGTAATATTCTGGCTTCCAAAGTGACCGAAAGATTACCACCAACACCGAAATCGAGGATCATCTTCCCCCATGTGGAGGCAACCCCTGTGTTGGTGTTGGTGCCCATTTCCAGGCCTCCAAAGGTGCGTCGTTCGTGGTCCTCCCCCTCCCCCTCCCCCTCCCCCTCCCCCTTCTCCTCCTCCTCCTCCTCCTCCTCCTCCTCCTCCTCCTCCTCCTCCTCCTCCTCCTCCTTCCCCCTGTGTTGGCGTTGGTGCCAATTTCTGGGCCTCCCAGTGCAGATGTTTCTCTCGGTCCTGGGCCGCCGCCTTCGGCGAGAGGGCCGCGAGGGCGGCGGCCAGGCACGGGGCCACACGCGGCTCCAGCTCGGGCTGCCCCCGACGCCCGCGAGAGGGAGCCTCACCACCCACCAAACCACCCCAACCCCACCCGAAGGCTCAGATTTGCCTTCGATTTTTAGGGGGGGGGGTCGGGAAACATCGAAAAAACACATGTGGAACCCTTACCCCCCCCAACCCGAAATTCAGGTCTTCGGGTTGGGTTGGGGTGGTCTGGTAGGTAGTCAGAGCCTGCGCAGAGGATGATCTCATTGAGCGCCCGGGATCCGTCCATTTGAACAGGAAGCCGTCCACTTGAAAAAAGGAGGCCAACGAAAACCGACCAGGAGGCGGACTACAAGTTATAACTCTACATCATACAAACGAAGGATTTTCGGATGGCACCCGGCTCCGCACATCCAGGCGCACCGCCCCGTCATTTTGACCACGGCCGGCCGTTCTCGGGGCCGCGAGGCGCACACGGGGCGAGTCCGATCCCCACAGTGGCGGTCGGATGAGGGCAGGATCATGCGAGCGATAACCTAGGGGAGTCTGGGCCCTAGGGAGTATCAAAACGCATTCGCACATTTTAAGCTAACCTTTCTCCTAGGGGGCCCGAAGCATATCACGCCGAAGGCGCGCGTTTGTTATCGGCGGCCCCCCCACTCCTCCTGAGGAGGAGTGGGGGGGGGGCGGGGCTCATCTCCTGGGGGATGGGGGGGATGGAGGAAGATCGGAGGAGGGTCATTCGAGACAACGGCAGGGCTGTCAGCAGCACCCATAGAAGGGATGCGTGCTCGCCCATAGCAGGGATACTGTCGGGTTGCTCTCGCCGCCCAGGGGAAGGGAGTCAATCATATCGAGGATTCCATGCCATTGAGCGGATGGGGTCCAACACCAAGCTCCGCACATCCATCAGGAGCGCTCTATATCTGTTGCCAGAGAATTCGGCACGCGGTAGTTCCTGTCGTAGGAGGAGGCGTGTTGGCTTGTCGTCTGTGATACCGCGAGGCGCACACTCTGAGCAACTCTGGTCCCCAGTGTGGCGGTCAAAGGAGGGCAGGAAGAGGCATACGAGGAGGAACGATCGTGTCAAGTTTTTCCTCGAGCTCTGGCGAGCGCACTTCTCGTGGGCTGGCATGCCCCGTGGCTCTGCTGCGGGTGCGCCAACCGCCGAGACCGCCCCGACAGCGTTCGCGCCAAGGTCATGGGCGCGGCACGCTAATTGCTTCCTAGCTCCAGCCAGGACTTAAAGTCGGCACGCCAGCCAACGTATCACCTGTTCGTGTGCCCAGCCCGTGCTGCGGGTGCGCAGCTGGGGCGCCTGAAGAGTGGGGGCTGGGGAGGACGATCAATGGAGAGGAAGCATCCATGGGGCTATGAGGAGCGGGAGCAGGAGAACTGCTGGGACATTTATGCCTCTCCGTCTCTTCGTGGACAAGCGTACCTTCTGCCATCTCTTTGAGCACGACAACTGAGATCGAGGCGCTGGCAGAGATGGGCAGTGAGGCAGCTGAGCTCGATGCTCGCGACCTCAGGCTCAATTCTCGATCAAAGGAAGTGGCCAGGCTTCTCATATACCAACACGGCACACATGGTTCCAGTTTGTGTTGCTCTCGCATCCCCAAAGAAAGAGTCGTTGGGGATTTACTTTCACGGAGCGCATGAGATCCAACACCCAGTAGTTTTCTAAGTCCGCGAGGCGCATACCGAATCCGATCCCCAGTGTGGCGGTCTGAGGAGGATTGCTGGAAGAGGAGGGGGAGGAGGAAGAGGAGGAAGCGAGGGGAGACGACGCTTAGCAGGCGCGAGGTGCCGACTTTAGGTGTGCTCCCACACGTGCTATTTTTGAATCTGATCTGGCGGGGTGCTGGCAGGGCTGGGCGGGAGGTGGTGATGGGCTCGCTCTCGCGGCTTGCATTGGCGTGACGCTCCTTGCTTCGTTGGATTCAGAATTTTGGCTGAGTCAAGGCCTCGGGCTGACGCAACGCACGATGGCAAGTACCACAAGTCGAGGGCATGAGGCGTGAGGCATCAAGCCATTGAGTAACTATTCTTAGTCAGTCGCTCTCTTTTGTCTGCCCCGCCGGGACGCAGCAACATATTCGCAGTGTTCGGCGTAGAGGTCTCGAGGGCCCAGAGGACACTCCTCTGGAGTCGGTGCTTGCTGGAACGGCGGTGGGCCGTCTTGGGGCTGGCGCCACAGGCGTGCGCGCTCACGGCCTCCTCGCGTTCGCGGGCGAGCTCTGGAGCGAAGCTGGTGATGCGCGTGGCTCGATGCCGCCTCCTCCGCCTGAGATCAAGCAGTGGCGAAGCGTCTTGGCTCGTTTATAGCCCTACCAAACAATGTTCTAAGAACCTTTTGTGGTTTCCACGATATGTTCTCAGAATCTTTCTGGCGGAGTCTGTCTTATTTTATCACATCGGACTTACTTTAAACGGAGAAGGTTAAAGGCGAGGTATAAATCGAGCATGTACCGCTGCCGTGCCTGGCCCAAGCCGGGCCCGGCCAAATATATGACTGTGCCTCACTGAGGCGCACGACTTGCATCAGAGATCGGAAAATACCTTTTTCCATTGACGATGCCCATCCTATCCTTTACTCCAGATCCCATGCTTCGTCTCGCTCTCTTGCTCATGCGATATGAGCCAAAGCCTGGGATATGGCAACGCTTAAAGCGTAACACATACCTAAGCTTACCAGCTTGTTTTCGACTTGGTAGCGGAGCTGGCTACTCTCTCGTGTGGCTGGCTCTCGCTCTGATTCCTGTAATCCACGGCACAACTTGGTGGACTACTACTACGGTGGAATACCATGTTGCGCCGGCTCTGCGAGGAGCGGAGCCAGTCCGCGATCGAGCTAGCGGGGCAATCCGCGAACTCGAGACGCTCTCTCCTACTTCACTGCGCCACTTCACTCTCGACTTCCACCAGATGCCAATCGGCAACTCGATCGAGAACGTGGTCACCCTGCGGGGCTACCCGCAGCGGGGCCACCTGCATCCCGTGCCAGTCAGGCGCCTCGCGGCTACTACGCCAGAGCCTGACAAACCACAGCCTAAACCAATCACCGAAGCCGAAATGCACATGCATTGGATCAAGATAACTATATTCGGCATTCTGTGGGTAATAATGGGATGTGCTGTGGGATACATGCGGCAGGGGATGGACGACACGAGTACTACTGGCCCTTCATGGGACCCTGCCGGTACTACGCCTTTTCGCGAATACGTTCGCGAAGTACATGCATGGTTAAACGTAACGAGTGGCAATATGACACCACCACAACAAGCTGCAGCACTACAACGAGGCCTTCAAGGTCTGGCTCGTCGTATCGCCACGCAGGTCCCCTCCCAGATCATCAATTATGGTGTAACTGTCAATGGACAGCCAACGGATGCAGTAACATATATACTGTACTTACTGAGCACCAAATTCGAAAATCTGGAAGATGAGCGCCAGCTCAACTCTGGCACTGCCCTTATCGACTTCCGCGTCGAAAGGGGCGAGCGAATCGACTCAGTATTAGCTCGATTCGAGATGGCCCGTGACGAGGCTAACTCTGTTGGCTTTGTCATCCCCAACTTTCAGATCCTAGCGCTGATTCTCTTCAGAGCGTTAGGCGTTGGCGCGTCACGAGCCCAACACCTGCTTGAGCCCTTCAATCATCAGATGCCCCGAACACACGCAGACTATGACAGGCTGCTGACCAGGATGAGGAACTACGGACATGTTGCCGAGCGCTCTCCTGGCAACATAGCGGGTATCTTCACAGGGCACCACTCACATGCAGGCGTCTACGCCACGACTGCGGGGTCACCCGCTGGTCCTGGCGAGCCAAATCCCTGGGCTGACCCAGCCGATATGCCCAACGAGGCCACTGCCCTTTTAGGGCAGACTGGCCAGGCATCGGCAGAGGCAGCTGAGGCGAACGCCTGGTCGAACTACTCGCCAGGCGCCGCCTACACTGCAAGCCCGCCCTCGGGCACAACCCTCTGGGGCCAAGCGGAGTCATCCGCTCAAGGGTCTCAGCCACCCTCACCGTTTGAATCTGGCACTGACACGGATACCTCATCTGGCGATGAGCACAATGGCATAGTCTCTGCTGGTAATGACTACCCAGCGGATGACACTCACCTCTCTGAACAACAAAGAGCGGAAGCCGCCTTTATGGCTTATCGCAAATCAAAACGCCGTTGGAGGCGCTTTTTGAAGAAACCAGTCAGAAAGGTGAGACGTGCAGTACGCCGACATTTCAAACGATTTGGAAAGGGTCGTGGCAAAGGGGGTCGCAGACGCCGTATGCATGGTAGGGGTATTACTGCTTTCCTCACGTCCTTAACTGATATGGCTTTTGAAGAAGTTCTTATCGGAGGCAAAGGTCGGGGCCACAGGCGGACCTCCGGTAAGGGAAAGGGGCGGAGGGGCAACCCTAGGGACGCTTCTGGCAATACTATGAAGTGTCATACATGCGGTAGCACAGAGCATTTGCGCGATCAATGCCCGAAGGGGAAAGGAAAGGGATCCGTACATTTGGCTCAAAATTATTTTATGGATGACATAGATTACATTGACTACGAGTTTTACGTCAATCCAGAAGCGGCTCCCGCCGCGGGCTCCTCCACGTATTACGTGATGGCCCGCTACGCTGAAGCAACTGTAGCCCTGGAAGACTACGCAGTGACCCTCTTCGACGAGTTCCACGGCTTGACGAGGTCGACGAGGTCGCGTACAATGCTTGGTTCGGTCTTCCAGCGGGGCCACCCGCCGGCGACGAGGTCTCCGAAGCCGAGACCGTCCCGGCAACAGAGGAAGAACTCACCGCCGTGCTGGCCCCGCAAGTGATTGGCATGCCGCTGCTGCCAAATCCCTCGTGGGCTGGTTCGGAGGCGGGAGACGCCGATGACGAAATGCGGGGCCATCCCGCGCATTCCGACTCCGAAGAAGCCGAAGAAGATTATAAGGACATGCTCCAAGAGCAGGTCTCAGAAGCAATCCGACTCCTGAGTGCGCCAGCACATCAGCAGATAACCATGAACGAACTGCTGTCACACCCAGGAGTTGCACGTCTACGTCCACACTTGGACTCGGACATGTCAGCATCTCAGATGCTGACAGCACTCCAAGCTCTAGCGGGGACACCCGCCGAAGAGACGCCAGACGCAACAGCGGGGCCACCCGCTTGGTCTATGGATGTATTCATGCAAGGTTGTGATCAAATGGACATTAACGACCTCACGATGGAGCAGTTAAACGACATCGGGTACTTCAGAAGCCCGTATCAAAACGTGTTCATGGTCCAGGACAGCTCAGAGGACTCGGAGGACATGCGCTACGCCAAGAGGGACAGACGACCGTCGCCTCCCCGAGACTCAGAGCCTGACGATCAAAGGCCAATGGCACGTGGTAGTGCGTCAGCGGGGCCAGCCCGCAGAAGGAGCCGTTCAGCTCCCAGACGCCCCACACATGATGAATCGGGCTATCCATACAGTACTGAGCACTCCGTCGGAGTATCCGCTCAGCATGTGCCGGATTGGTACATCAAATGGTACCCCGGCTACTCGATGGACACGCTTCGCCACTGGTATTCTAAGGAGTACTGCACTAAAAGGGAAGAACTGGCGCGATAATACGTACCAAGGGTGGCAAGACCAAGACGCCAGAGGCTTGGGACAAAAGGGCTAAGAAACAGGAGATCATCAACGATCGCAAGACATACAGGAAACAAGTATGTCAGTGCGAGCCCTTCAAAGGTCACATGCGCAGTTGTCCGATGGACCGCCCCTCCAGGAGTCCTCATCACGGTGAGACCCCGTGGAATTGGTCTCATGGAGATGACGCTGGCAACGTCCATGATCCTAACGAGGAGGTCCCTGGAGGAGGGAAAGCGCATCACCGAAGCCGATCGCGTCCCTATGACCGAAGAAGTGGCCAACATCGTCAGGGAAAATTGGGTACAGCTTCCCAATGACCATCGCCTCAAGGAATGGAACCGCCGATTCCATAAAGAGGCGGGGTCACCCGCAGAATCCAGCAAAGAAGCGGGGTCACCCGCAGACGCAGCGCCAGCCGCTGGATCCGCGGAAGACGATTGGATAGCTGTTGCATCTGCTGCTGAGTCCGCCGCCGGCACTGACCACACCGAACTGAATGAAGAATGGGCGGCGGAAGACGGCTCAGAGAATCCATTCCCTGATGGAAGCGCCTGCTGGTACTACAGCTCTTCGGCGCAGCAGTGGTTGTGCACGAGGGTAATCTACCGCCATGAGAATGGCAAGTACAAGCTGGCCATAAAAGGTACTGCCGACATCGACCAGATGAGGCAGGTCATCCATGATCATGGACAGCCAGAAGGCCCTCCTAGAGACCCTCCTGGTCCACAACCGGGCAAGGGCAGCAGACCACCTCCAAGACCTAAAGCCGACTCCTCGTCTTCACCGACTCCTGCGAAAAGGCACCCGTCCAAGAGCCCCGAAGGAACACAGGGGCGGGCGAAGGCCAGAGGGATCGCCAAGACGGACGACCTTGAGCTGGAAGATCCTCCCGGTCTGTCCGTGACGGAGAGGAGGAAGGCTTTTGCTGGACCATCGACCCCGATGCCACAGGCGACCCAAGGCGATGTCAAGGACGAAGTTCGCGACAAGCCTCAGGCAGCTTTCCGAGGTGACTGGACTCCAACTCTGCATCAGCCGCGCCTTGCACCACGACCAGGTTCGGCACGAATGAAAGCACAGCCGAAGCCCGAAGCTGGGATGAGGTCGGTGCGGGCGGAAGCGGCCGCCAAGGCTAAGGAGGACAAGGGCTCTGCGGGGCCACCCGCTAAAGCGGCGTCAGCCGTAGCAGCGGGGACACCCGCAGAAGGCACTCTCTCAAGGGAAGAACGCTTCAGAGTCCTCAAAGAATTTGGCGACCAACAGAAACTAACCGATGATGCAGCTGCTGACGAAGGTCACCCGAACCCTGGCGCGGAGTCATCCGCAGGAGCTGCCTCGTCGGCCGCAGGTTCTGCAGGGCCACCCATTAAAGCGGCGCCAGCTGCATTAGCGGGGCCACCCGTTTAAGCGCCGCCGGCTGCATTAGCGGGGCCACCCGCACAAGGGCAGCCAATAATGTCTGTTCTAAGGAACATCCCTTTGGGAGCCATCGAATACTGGCAAGGCATTGAAGGCAAAGGCCCGAAGCGCACCATAAACCCACGAGTCACTCCAGACGAGACGGACCGATACGATGTCATTAATTGTCCTGTTCGTCGTAACTTCGAGTGCCGCAACGACTGGGAACGTGAACAACAAACCGTGGGAAATATGTTGCGAGACAGGCCGCCACTACGCGTTGCGCAGCATAAAGCAGAGCTCCTGAAGGTCATGGAGAGGTTCGGCATGGATCCGACTTTGCCGCGTGAAGGGCAGATGACCAAGGTGTCAATATGGTTTTCCACAGCCCTACGCCACAGTCCATATTGGAAGGACGGATTCAGCCGACACTTCGAAAAGATCAGCACTTTCGATCCATACGATGGCTGGGTTGTCGTTGACGATCTGCTGACAAACTGGACTGAAAATGATCAGTGGAAAGGCTATCGTGAAATGCCCGAGGTGCTGATCAAGGGCAGGCCCCACACGTCATACGTGTATTGGGTGCTGCTAAACTGCTGTGAGATGATTGACCATCACGGCATGCAGAAGGGCAGACTCCAGATGAAGTGCGTTGATGACAGCATGCTGCTGCCTCCCAGGTTTCGACCAAAGGCACGCAGGCCACAGTACTTCATCAGAGCCACGAACGGCCACAGCAGCCCAGGCATCCACTGTCCCGAGTCGCTGTACAAGCCGATCACAACATGGATGAAAGAACCAGACGACCCAGTATATTTCATCCACGGGACACAGTGGGAGTATGTCAAGGACATTCTTGCTAATGGCCTTTCATGCCTCGCACAGGACAACCCTAAGAGGAAGGGGGGGCGCCAATTTGTGCATGGCTGCCCCTACCTCCCGGGCGACCCGAGGATTCAATCGGGCATCCGTCCTGACTCGGAGGTGCTCATTTTCTGCAGCATCAACAAGATGCTGTCCAGTGGCTTCTCCCTATGGAGATCAGCAAATGACATAGTCATGACACGAGGCCACGACGGACGTATACCGCCCGATCATATCCTCCAGATTGCGAGCATTGCGAAATATCGGGTCGGCGAAGCCTGGAGCAATCCGCTGGCTTATGACAAGTCGCGGAGGCGGGGCCAACCCGCGGACAGGATTCGCACCGATGACTACCTGCCACTTAAAATGTGTGACAGAACTCTGGGTGTAATGGAAGATCACGCCATGTACCTAAAGGGCTGGACTAAGACGGACGGTCGTCCATTCAATTTTGTCATGACCGAGCAAGATGTTGCCCCACGACCGTACGACACACAGACAGTCCTCATGATGAATGCCCAGGAGGACGAGGTCATGCCTGAAGCGGGGCCACCCGCAGGTGCGGGGACACCCGCGGTAGACACCTCGGACGGTTCATGGCAGCAAGTAGTCACACCGGTGGCGACGGTAGCATCTCCTTGGGTCCACGCTCTCAACAGCCATTTGACATCAGCCGACGTCTCTGGACTGACCGATCAGCTATACCGTGCTGACCCGTGGGAAGTGCATGCAGGTATCCAAGACGCACAGCAAAGGAACCTGCGCCCTCCTGCGGGGCCACCAGGCATCCTAGGACCACAACCACAACGCCCTCCGCAGCAAGCTGGAGGTGCGAGGTTTGTCCCTATGGGCGGATCAGATGGTGGCTCGCCGTTTCGGACTCCGCCGTCTGAAACGAGCGAGAACAGCTTGTGGCAAAGACTCCAGGCGATTCGCGGGAATCCGGCGCTCGCAGCAGCACTCCAGGCAACCACTCCCTTTGGCACTCCGAGGGGTAGTGGAGGAGGAGTGGCTGCGGGGACACCCGCCGAGCGAACGCCTGCGGAGTCACTCGCACATGCGGGGCCACCCGCTGACGGACAGCAAGGTTCAGACTACGAACGTCGGGCAGCCAACTTGAGAGCACAGGCTACCTGTCTGCAGCAACAAGCTGATAGAGTGCCCAGCCTGTTGCGGAACCGCAACATAGATGTTACGAATCATGGCGACTTTCGGCCTCTCTGGAGCTGGACTTCTGAAGATGCTCCAAATGCTGATCCCACGATTCCATATCGACAGGTGTTTATTCCAGGAATAGCATCACACCCAATATATGGATGGGACAATCATGGACCAGCAGAGGCACAGGCCATGGACGCGCCGATGTACCCGGAGTACTACGCGCAGATGAATAATACTCCTATGATTGCGGGGCCACCTGCGAACGAATACACTCGGAATCTTGCCAATGAGATGTTTCGTTTGCAGTTTACACGAGCGGTCGATGCGCAGTCTATGCCGCACTACGCCTACATGCCCACGCCGACGGACCCCGAGACCGTAGTTCAGCCAGCTGGTCTCGCGGTGCCATCCGCTATGGGCAGCGTGCCAGACTACATCCGCGACGTGCACGACACGCAGCAAGCGATACTGGCATCTAGGCAGCAGGCTCGGGACAACGCCAGGCTGCGCCAACAACGCGCGATCCAGAGAAGGATCGAGCGTGAAAACCACGCGGGGACACCCGCAGACGCGGGGCCACCCGCTGAACGGACAGATAGACGGCCGCCACCGACGCCATATCGGGAGGGCGAAACCACTTTCGAGCGCCAAGCTCGGACTCGCCCAGACGTGCCTGCTCCAGTCATTTCAGACTACAACTTCACACAGTGCCCAATCTGTATGGACACCTACGAGATGGGCACCACAGTGTGGAGACTGGCGTGTGGGCATTTCTTCCACGATATATGCTGGGATCGTGTTGCACAGCAGCACGTCCGCAATCAGCGGCCAGGTGCGCCAAACGTGGCCCCCTGCGCTGTATGTCGTGGGCCGGGCATAATTACAGCACATTTCCCATATGCTGGACAGCGCGACGCTGAGTCGGGGCAGGCGCGCCAGCAGGAAAGGTGCGTGGCAGATGCCCGGGAAATGCGTCGGCTACGGGAAGCAGTGGAGGCACTAGAGGCTCGAGCCGCGCACTCGGCGGAGCCATCCACACGTGCCCCAGCTGCACAGGAATCCCCCTGGCCAGCGCCAGAGCAAGGCATCCAGATGACAATCCTGCCTACGCTTCGAGCACAGGAGCCCCCAGCAGCGGGGCCACCCGCCGAAGCGGCTCCCGCCGCCAAAGCGGGGCACCCGCAAATGGACCTCCGAATCCAGGATTCCTGAGGGCAATGGAGGCCAACATCAGGCGGAGTGGCAGGAGTGGAGGCGGCACGCGCAGGCCGACTGGATCATCCAGGACCTCACGTGTGGCAAGCCCGGTCAGCGCTAGAAGCCGGGCAAGCGCTGAGAGCGCGGAGGCAGCCCAGTTCCACACCACATTCATGATCGATACAAAAGGGCTGACCTATGCACGTGACGACACGGACACGCTGCCGCCAGGAGGTGAATGGATGTCCACACTCTCTGCGAATTATTGGGTTCTTGAACAGGAACCAATTACCGTAGAGGAGCGCCGCAAATATGAGCAGATGTGGTGCACCGAGTTAACCATGAGCCAATGGGTGCTTGAACAACGCCTGTTGAAAGGCACACTCGGTTCACAGATTACGTACCATACCGATGACCATGGTACGATGGCTCTGGCAGCGCGGAATGGGACATTCTTTCCCGACGAAGACGGACTGCCGTGCATCTCGTTCATGCTAGACATTGGCTCCAACGTGAACATCATTGGAGCCAATACGGCGCGAACCTTCCAGGAGGCTATGGCCAGGTGCAATCATAGACCTGCCATATGCACCCTGAGCAAGACCCTCTACATTAACGGTGTCGGTGAGGGTGCTGCGATATGTCGGAAAATGGGCAACTTCAAGATCGGGGTGCAATACGCCAATGAGGCAAGCCCCCGTATCGAGGAGTATGCCTCCAACATCGCAGAAGGCTCGGGTGCCAACCTCCCGGCCATCTGGGGCCTTGGTGCCATGGAAGCACGTGACACGATCATCGTGCTGAAGCCAGGCTACCAGAAGGTTATCGTCCCCAGCGGAGATTATACTCTGAAGCTGGGGAGGGGCGCCAAGGTCCTGAGGGCGAAGAAAACCCCCTCAGGACATCTAGCCATTCCCTGCGGTTTGTATGACGGGGCTAAAAGCCAGACGGTCACGAACACCTTCACGATCCGCAGCAGTCGGGATGGCTACACCGAGACGGAGAACGAAGATGACCCCGTCAGTGCGGGGCCACCCGCCGGTGTAGGTGCGGGGCCACCCGCCGGAGTAAGTGCGGGGCCACCCGCCGAGACCACAGCGGGGCAACCCGCGACGGGACAGTCCATGACCGTCACGACTGATACGTACATTGTCGAGCCGTATCTCGACAAGCAGCTCCTGGAAGACACGACCCGTTTGATCGTGGACAGGACGCTGAACAGCTGGTGGGAGGGCCAACAGTGCCCCGAAGGGACCTGGCCACATATGAAGGATGCCCTGAAGTCCAAGATATTTTGGGCAGTCCAGGAGGCGGCGAATAAATGGACGCCTGAGAACCAAGCGGGGCCACCCGCGACACCGCCACCACCACCAAGCTACACGGGCGGAGGTTCGTCGGACTCTGCGGGGCCAACCCGCGTGGAGATCGTGAGCGTAGCCGCACCAGCGACTCCTGCGGAGCCATCCGCTAACAGCATGCCCCCGAGTCAGACGGCACCGTGGTCACACGACCGCCGCTGACGGGGGCAGGCGGGCGCGCCGGCGGCGCTCGCTTGCGAAGAGAAGCCGAATACCGGCCTCCTCGCGACATGCGTTGGCCGCGCTGAGGCCCGAGAAGAAAAATATCATTCAAAATGTCTCGTCATCGAAGATATTCGCACAGCTTGCGCTGAACTCCGAACCCGTGGATATATATATGCGACCGGATTACCCATAATGAGGTAATGACTTCAACTGGAACACAGTATTTGGGAAATTTGTTGGCAGGAGACTACAATATGTTGTGGGTGGCCACACCCTCTGATTGGTACGTTCGTACTCCAGGAAAGAGGGCGGGACCACACTATCAACGTATACAAAATCTCCCGATCAAAGCGCGTGCTCTGAGAATGCAGATTGTTATCCTGGGGCCACCCGGGTATTTCTGGAAACAGGGTCCGATCAAAGATGTTATCGAAGATTTGAAGCTAAGCATTATACGAATGAGACTCTGTCATTTCGGTATCAAGTTTGACCGATCCAGTATATATCCCAGTGGTTCTTATATACAAGTTGCTACATCTTGTCCTCATATACCGATAAACTTATGGAAATGTACTTGTGGCTCACACAAGGAGCATGATTTGGTTTGGTATGGCCAAGATCAGCAA
>CAUYUJ010021865.1:52500-76581 GCA_963575745.1 Prorocentrum cordatum | reverse complement strand
ATATATACTGTACTTACTGAGCACCAAATTCGAAAATCTGGAAGATGAGCGCCAGCTCAACTCTGGCACTGCCCTTATCGACTTCCGCGTCGAAAGGGGCGAGCGAATCGACTCAGTATTAGCTCGATTCGAGATGGCCCGTGACGAGGCTAACTCTGTTGGCTTTGTCATCCCCCACTTTCAGATCCTAACGCTGATTCTCTTCAGAGCGTTAGGCGTTGGCGCGTCACGAGCCCAACACCTGCTTGAGCCCTTTAATCATCAGATGCCCCGAACCCAAGCAGACTATGACAGGCTGCTGACCAGGATGAGGAACTACGGACATGTTGCCGAGCGCTCTCCTGGCAACATAGCGGGCATCTTCACAGGGCACCACTCACATGCAGGTGTCTACGCCACGACTGCGGGGTCACCCGCTGGTCCTGGCGAGCCAAATCCCTGGGCTGACCCAGCCGATATGCCCAACGAGGCCACTGCCCTTTTAGGGCAGACCGGCCAGGCATCGGCAGAGGCAGCTGAGGCGAACGCCTGGTCGAACTATTCGCCAGGCGCCGCCTACACTGCAAGCCCGCCCTCGGGCGCAACCCTCTGGGGCCAAGCGGAGTCATCCGCTCAAGGGTCCCAGCCACCCTCACCGTTTGAATCTGGCACTGACACGGATACCTCATCTGACGATGAGCACAATGGCATAGTCTCTGCTGGTAATGACTACCCAGCGGATGACACTCACCTCTCTGAACAACAAAGAGCGGAAGCCGCCTTTATGGCTCATCGCAAATCAAAACGCCGTTGGAGGCGCTTTATGAAGAAACCAGTCAGAAAGGTGAGACGTGCAGTACGCCGACATTTCAAACGATTTGGAAAGGGTCGTGGCAAAGGGGGTCGCAGACGCCGTATGCATGGTAGGGGTATTACTGCTTTCCTCACGTCCTTAACTGATATGGCTTTTGCAGAAGTTCTTATCGGAGGCAAAGGTCGGGGTCACAGGCGGACCTCCGGTAAGGGAAAAGGGCGGAGGGGCAACCCTAGGAACGCTTCTGGCAATACTATGAAGTGTCATACATGCGGTAGCACAGAGCATTTGCGCGATCAATGCCCGAAGGGGAAAGGAAAGGGATCCGTACATTTGGCTCAAAATTCTTTTATGGATGACATAGACAACATTGACTACGAGTTTTACGTCAATCCAGAAGCGGCTCCCGCTGCGGGCTCCTCCACGTATTACGTGATGGCCCGCTACGCTGAAGCAACTGTAGCCCTGGAAGACTACGCAGTGACCCTCTTCGACGAGTTCCACGGCTGGGACGAGGTCGACGAGGTCGCGTGCAATGCTTGGTTCGGTCTTCCAGCGGGGCCACCCGCCGGCGACGAGGTCTCCGAAGCCGAGACCGTCCCGGCAACAGAGGAAGAAATCACCGCCGTGCTGGCCCCGCAAGTGATTGGCATGCCGTTGCTGCCAAATCCCTCGTGGGCTGGTTCGGAGGCGGGAGACGCCGATGACGAAATGCGGGGCCATCCCGCGTATTCCGACTCCGAAGTAGCCGAAGAAGATTATAAGGACATGCTCCAAGAGCAGGTCTCAGAAGCAATCCGACTCCTGAGTGCGCCAGCACATCAGCAGATAACCATGAACGAACTGCTGTCACACCCAGGAGTTGCACGTCTACGTCCATACTTGGACTCGGACATGTCAGCATCTCAGATGCTGACAGCACTCCAAGCTCTAGCGGGGGCACCCGCCGAAGAAACGCCAGACGCAACAGCGGGGCCACCCGCTTGGTCTATGGATGTATTCATGCAAGGTTGTGATCAAATGGACATTAACGACCTCACGATGGAGCAGTTAAACGACATCGGGTACTTCAGAAGCCCGTATCAAAACGTGTTCATGGTCCAGGACAGCTCAGAGGACTCGGAGGACATGCGTTACGCCAAGAAGGACAGACGACCGTCGCCTCCCCGAGACTCAGAGCATGACGATCAAAGGCCAATGGCACGCGGTAGTGCGTCAGCGGGGCCAGCCCGCAGAAGGAGCCGTTCAGCTCCCAGACGCCCTACACATGATGAATCGGGCTATCCATTCAGTACTGAGCACTCCGTCGGAGTATCCGCTCAGCATGTGCCGGATTGGTACATCAAATGGTACCCCGGCTACTCGATGGACACGCTTCGCCACTGGTATTCTAAGGAGTATTGCACAAAAAGGGAGGGGGGAGGAAGGAGGGGGGGGGGGGGGGGGAAGGGGGGGGGAAGGGGGAAGGCTGGGGAAAAAGGGGGGGGGGGGGGGGGGGGGAGGGGAGGGGGGGAGGGGGGGGAAAGAAGGGGGGGGGGGGGGAAAAAAAGGGGGGGGGGGGGGGGGGGGGGGGGGGGGGGGGGGGGAAAAAGGGGGGAAAAAGGGGCGAAACTGGCGCGATAATACGTACCAAGGGTGGCAAGACCAAGACGCCAGAGGCTTGGGACAAAAGGGCTAAGAAACAGGAGATCATCAACGATCGCAAGACATACAGGAAACAAGTATGTCAGTGCGAGCCCTTCAAAGGTCACATGCGCAGTTGTCCAATGGACCGCCCCTCCAGGAGTCCTCATCACGGTGAGACCCCGTGGAATTGGTCTCATGGAGATGACGCTGGCAACGTCCATGATCCTAACAAGGAGGTCCCTGGAGGAGGAAAGCGCATCACCGAAGCCGATCGCGTCCCTATGACCGAAGATGTGGCCAACATCGTCAGGGAAAATTGGGTACAGCTTCCCAATGACCATCGCCTCAAGGAATGGAACCGCCGATTCCATAAAGAGGCGGGGTCACCCGCAGAATCCAGCAAAGAAGCGGGGTCACCCGCAGACGCAGCGCCAGCCGCTGGATCCGCGGAAGACGATTGGATAGCTGTTGCATCTGCTGCTGAGTCCGCCGCCGGCACTGACCACACCGAACTGAATGAAGAATGGGCGGCGGAAGACGGCTCAGAGAATCCATTCCCTGATGGAAGCGCCTGCTGGTACTACAGCTCTTCGGCGCAGCAGTGGTTGTGCACGAGGGTAATCTACCGCCATGAGAATGGCAAGTACAAGCTGGCCATAAAAGGTACTGCCGACATCGACCAGATGAGGCAGGTCATCCATGATCATGGACAGCCAGAAGGCCCTCCTAGAGACCCTCCTGGTCCACAACCGGGCAAGGGCAGCAGACCACCTCCAAGACCTAAAGCCGACTCCTCGTCTTCACCGACTCCTGCGAAAAGGCACCCGTCCAAGAGCCCCGAAGGCACACGTGGGCGGGCGAAGGCCAGAGGAATCGCCAAGACGGACGACCCTGAGCCGGCAGATCCTCCTGGTCTGTCCGTGACAGAGAGGAAGAAGGCTTTTGCTGGACCATCGACCCCGATGCCACCGGCGACCCAAGGCGATGTCAAGGACGAAGCTCGCGACAAGCCTCAGGCAGCTTTCCGAGGTGACTGGACTCCAACTCTGCATCAGCCGCGCCTTGCACCACGACCAGGTTCGGCACGAATGAAAGCACAGCCGAAGCCCGAAGCTGGGATGAGGTCGGTGCGGGCGGAAGCGGCCGCCAAGGCTAAGGAGGACAAGGGCTCTGCGGGGCCACCCGCTAAAGCGGCGTCAGCCGTAGCAGCGGGGACACCCGCAGAAGGCACTCTCTCAAGGGAAGAACGCTTCAGAGTCCTCAAAGAATTTGGCGACCAACAGAAACTAACCGATGATGCAGCTGCTGACGAAGGTCACCCGAACCCTGGCGCGGAGTCATCCGCAGGAGCTGCCTCGTCAGCCGCAGGTTCTGCAGGGCCACCCATCAAAGCGGCGCCAGCTGCATTAGCGGGGCCAACCGTTACAGCGCCGCCGGCTGCATTAGCGGGGCCACCCGCACAAGGGCAGCCAATAATGTCTGTTCTAAGGAACATCCCTTTGGGAGCCATCGAATACTGGCAAGGCATTGAAGGCAAAGGCCCGAAGCGCACCATAAACCCACGAGTCACTCGAGACGATACGGACCGATACGAGGTCATTAATTGCCCTGATCGTCGTAACTTCGAGTGCCGCAACGACTGGGAACGTGAACAACAAACCGTGGAAATATGTTGCGAGACAGGCCGCCACTACGCGTTGCGCAGCATAAAGCAGAGCTCCTGAAGGTCATGGAGAGGTTCGGCATGGATCCGACTTTGCCGCGTGAAGGGCAGATGACCAAGGTGTCAATATGGTTTTCCACAGCCCTACGCCACAGTCCATATTGGAAGGACGGATTCAGCCGACACTTCGAAAAGATCAGCACTTTCGATCCATACGATGGCTGGGTTGTCGTTGACGATCTGCTGACAAACTGGACTGAAAATGACCAGTGGAAAGGCTATCGTGAAATGCACGAGGTGCTGATCAAGGGCAAGCCCCACACGTCATACGTGTATTGGGTGCTGCTAAACTGCTGTGAGATGATTGACCATCACGGCATGCAGAAGGGCAGACTCCAGATGAAGTGCGTTGATGACAGCATGCTGCTGCCTCCCAGGTTTCGACCAAAGGCACGCAGGCCACAGTACTTCATCAGAGCCACGAACGGCCACAGCAGTCCAGGCATCCACTGTCCCGAGTCGCTGTACAAGCCAATCACAACATGGATGAAAGAACCAGACGACCAGTATATTTCATCCACGGGACGCAGTGGGAGTATGTCAAGGACATCCTTGCTAATGGCCTGTCATGCCTCGCACAGGACAACCCGAAGAGGAAGGGGGGGCGCCAATTTGTGCATGGCTGCCCCTACCTCCCGGGCGACCCGAGGATTCAATCGGGCATCCGTCCTGACTCGGAGGTGCTCATATTCTGCAGCATCAACAATATGCTGTCCAGTGGCTTCTCCCTATGGAGATCAGCAAATGACATAGTCATGACACGAGGCCACGACGGACGTATACCGCCCGATCATATCCTCCAGATTGTGAGCATTGCGAAATATCGGGTCGGCGAAGCCTGGAGCAATCCGCTGGCTTATGACAATTCGCGGAGGCGGGGCCAACCCGCGGACAGGATTCGCACCGATGACTACCTGCCACTTAAAATGTGTGACAGAACTCTGGGTGTAATGGAAGATCACGCCATGTACCTAAAGGGCTGGACTAAGACGGACGGTCGTCCATTCATTTTGGTCATGACCGAGCAAGATGTTGCTCCACGACCGTACGACACACAGACAGTCCTCATGATGAATGCCCAGGAGGACGAGGTCATGCCTGAAGCGGGGCCACCCGCAGGTGCGGGGACACCCGCGGTAGACACCTCGGACGGTTCATGGCAACAAGTGGTCACACCAGTAGCAACGGTAGCATCTCCTTGGAGTCCGGACCAGCAGTCATGGGTCCAGGCCCTCAACAGCCATTTGACATCAGCCGACGTCTCTGGACTAACCGATCAGCTATACCGTGCTGACCCGTGGGCGGTGCATACAGGTATCCAAGACGCACAGCAGAGGAACCTGCGCCCTCCTGCGGAGCCACCAGGCATCCTAGGACCACAACCACAACGCCCTCCGCAGCAAGCTGGAGGTGCGAGGTTTGTCCCTATGGGCGGATCAGATGGTGGCTCGCCGTTTCGGACTCCGCCGTCTGAAACGAGCGAGAACAGCTTGTGGCAAAGACTCCAGGCGATTCGCGGGTATCCGGCGCTCGCAGCAGCACTCCAGGCGACCACTCCCTTTGGCACTCCGAGGGGTAGTGAAGGAGGAGTGGCTGCGGGGACACCCGCCGAGCGAACGCCTGCGGAGCCACCCGCACATGCGGGGCCACCCGCTGACGGACAGCAAGGGTCAGACTATGAACGTCGGGCAGCCAACTTAAGAGCACAGGCTACCTTTCTGCAGCAACAAGCTGATAGAGTGCCCAGCCTGTTGCGGAACCGCAACATAGATGTTACGAATCATGGCGACTTTCGGCCTCTCTGGAGCTGGACTTCTGAAGATGCTCCAAATTCTGATCCCACGAATCCATATCGACAGGTGTTTATTCCAGGAATAGCATCACACCCAATATATGGATGGGACAATCATGGACCAGCAGAGGCACAGGCCATGGACGCGCCGATGTACCCGGAGTACTACGCGCAGATGACTAACACTCCTATGATTGCGGGGCCACCTGCGAACGAATACACTCGGAATCTTGCCAATGAGATGTTTCGTTTGCAGTTTACACGAGCGGTCGATGCGCAGTCTATGCCGCACTACGCCTACATGCCCCCGCCGACGGACCCCGAGACCGTGGTTCAGCCAGCTGGTCTCGCGGTGCCAGCCGCTATGGGCAGCATGCCAGACTACATCCGCGACGTGCACAACACGCAGCAAGCGATACTGGCATCTAGGCAGCAGGCTTGGGACAACGCCAGGCTGCGCCAACAGCGCGCGATCCAGAGAAGGATCGAGCGTGAAAACCAAGCGGGGACACCCGCAGACGCGGGGCCACCCGCTGAACGGACAGATAGACGGCCGCCACCGACGCCATATCGGGAGGGCGAAACCACTTTCGAGCGCCAAGCTCGGACTCGCCCAGACGTGCCTGCTCCAATCATTTCAGACTACAACTTCACACAGTGCCCAATCTGTATGGACACCTACGAGATGGGCACCACAGTGTGGAGACTGGCGTGTGGGCATTTCTTCCACGATATATGCTGGGATCGTGTTGCACAGCAGCACGTCCGCAATCAGCGGCCAGGTGCGCCAAACGAGGCCCCCTGCGCTGTATGTCGTGGGCCGGGCATAATTACAGCACATTTCCCATATGCTGGACAGCGCGACGCTGAGTCGGAACAGGCGCGCCAGCAGGAAAGGTACGTGGCAGATGCCCGGGAAATGCGTCGGCTACGGGAAGCAGTGGAGGCACTAGAGGCTCGAGCCGCGCACTCGGCGGAGCCATCCGCACGCGCCCCAGCTGCACAGGAATCCCCTTGGCCAGCGCCAGAGCAAGGCATCCAGATGCCAATCCTGCCTACGCTTCGAGCGCAGGAGCCCCCAGCAGCGGGGCCACCCGCCGAAGCGGCTCCCGCCGCCAAAGCGGGGCCACCCGCAAATGGACCTCCGAATCCAGGATTCCTGAGGGCAATGGAGGCCAACATCAGGCGGAGTGGCAGGAGTGGAGGCGGCACGCGCAGGCCGACTGGATCATCTAGGACCTCACGTGTGGCAAGCCCGGTCAGCGCTAGAAGCCGGGCAAGCGCTGAGAGCGCGGAGGCAGCCCAGTTCCACACCACATTCATGATCGATACAAAAGGGCTGACCTATGCACGTGACAACACGGACACGCTGCCGCCAGGAGGTGAATGGATGTCCACACTCTCTGCGAATTATTGGGCTCTTGAACAGGAACCAATTACCGTAGAGGAGCGCCGCCAATATGAGCAGATGTGGTGCACCGAGTTAACCATGAGCCAATGGGTGCTTGAACAACGCCTGTTGAAAGGCACACTCGGTTCACAGATTACGTACCACACCGATGACCATGGTACGATGGCTCTGGCAGCGCGGAATGGGACATTCTTTCCCGACGAAGACGGAATGCCGTGCATCTCGTTCATGCTAGACATTGGCTCCAACGTGAACATCATTGGAGCCAATACGGCGCGAACCTTCCAGGAGGCTATGGCCAGGTACAATCATAGACCTGCCATATGCACCCTGAGCAAGACCCTCTACATTAACGGTGTCGGTGAGGGTGCTGCGATATGTCGGAAAATGGGCAACTTCAAGATCGGGGTGCAATATGCCAATGAGGCAAGCCCCCGTATCGAGGAGTATGCCTCCAACATCGCAGAAGGCTCGGGTGCCAACCTCCCGGCCATCTGGGGCCTTGGTGCCATGGAAGCACGTGACACGATCATCGTGCTGAAGCCAGGCTACCAGAAGGTTATCTTCCCCAGCGGAGATTATACCCTGAAGCTGGGGAGGGGCGCCAAGGTCCTGAGGGCGAAGAAAACCCCCTCAGGACATCTAGCCATTCCCTGCGGTTTGTATGACGGGGCTAAAAGCCAGACGGTCACGAACACCTTCACGATCCGCAGCAGTCGGGATGGCTACACCGAGACGGAGAACGAAGATGACCCCGTCAGTGCGGGGCCACCCGCCGGTGTAGGTGCGGGGCCACCCGCCGGAGTAAGTGCGGGGCCACCCGCCGAGACCACAGCGGGGCAACCCGCGACGGGACAGTCCATGACCGTCACGACTGATACGTACATTGTCGAGCCGTATCTCGACAAGCAGCTCCTGGAAGACACGACCCGTTTGATCGTGGACAGGACGCTGAACAGCTGGTGGGAGGGCCAACAGTGCCCCGAAGGGACCTGGCCACATATGAAGGATGCCCTGAAGTCCAAGATATTTTGGGCAGTCCAGGAGGCGGCGAATAAATGGACGCCTGAGAACCAAGCGGGGCCACCCGCGACACCGCCACCACCACCAAGCTACACGGGCGGAGGTTCGTCGGACTCTGCGGGGCCAACCCGCGTGGAGATCGTGAGCGTAGCCGCACCGGCGACTCCTGCGGAGCCATCCGCTAACAGCACGCCCCCGAGTCAGACGGCAACGTGGTCACACGACCGCCGCTGACGGGGGCAGGCGGGCGCGCCGGCGGCGCTCGCTTGCGAAGAGAAGCCGAATACCGGCCTCCTCGCGACATACGTTTGCCGCGCTGAGGCCCGAGAAGAAAAATATCATTCAAAATGCCTCGTCATCGAAGATATTCGCACAGCTTGCGCTGAACTCCGAACCCGTGGATATATATGCGACCGGATTACCCATAATGAGGTAATGACTTCAACTGGAACACAGTATTTGGGAAATTGGTTGGCAGGAGACTACAATATGTTGTGGGTGGCCACACCCTCTGATTGGTACGTTCGTACTCCAGGAAAGAGGGCGGGACCACATTATCAACGTATACAAAATCTCCTGATCAAAGAGCGTGCTCTGAGAATGCAGATAGTTATCCTGGGGCCACCCGGGTATTTCTGGAAACAGGGTCCGATCAAAGATGTTATCGAAGATTTGAAGCTAAGCGTTATACGAATCAGACTCTGTCATTTCGGTATTAAGTTTGACCGATCCAGTAAACATCCCAGTGGTTCTTATATACAATTTGCTACATCTTGTCCTCATATACCGATAAACTTATGGAAATGTACTTGTGGATCACACAAGGAGCATGATTTGGATTGGTATGGCCAAGATCAGCAACGTGCCGAGTTTCGGTAGCAAACTTTGGCTATTATTATTGCACGCTTCCTTGATCAACTCGATAAAGCCAACATGATCAGGAATGAGCGGAGTGCGGTACACCTCAGTGTGTGTACACGCGTTGACAAAAAGGTCAGACACTACGTCCAATGTCCACAAAAGGGCCCTCAATGGGACCATGTGGTTCGTAGGGTCACGACCGACCTTGACACGAACAAGATCGTTCAAGATATCAGAATCCAGGATCAGCCAACTGGGTACAATTATGTAGCTCCATTACCTGATGGGGTTACAAACATCAGTACTCGGCTATACTGGGAGCCTCCGGCTCCAGTTCTTCATGGCAATGGTGAGTCGCGAAGGCCACGCCCAAAGCGTGTGACGATCGTCGACGACGATCGATCTCCTCCCCCTTCGATTGAGCGTTGCCAAACGCGACCCACCAACAACCTTCCTGAAATTCCGCCATTTCCTGATTTTACAGCGGATTCCTCCGCAGCGGATCTCTCCGCGGAAACTGCGTTGCCCACTGATGCCAGGATAAACAGAAAGAAAAGCAGAAAGCTGACAAAGAAGCCGGCATCAAACCGAAGAAAGTTCCGAAGAAAGTGGAAGACGGTAACGACGACTGTGGAGAGGACCTCAAAGGGCTTGACTGCTCCACTTATTTCAACGACGTTCCTCTTGACGACTCGGACTCGGACAGCGAATCAGAGGACATCTTCATGATGTTACCGGCGGGGCAACCCGCTGACTCACATGCTGATGTCTTCTCGATAGTCCAGTCATTATGCTACGGCAGAAACAATCAAGTGGACATGCTTGAATTATGTGGGGGCAAGGGTGGTATATCCATAATAGCCTTCAAGAGGGGACTCTCGTCAGGCGGGAACCTTGACAAGATATCTATGGTTGACCTTGGAAACTCGGAAGTACAAAGAGCAGTCCTCCACTACCTCAAGACTTGCTTTGTCAAGATCACGATTCTGCAGCCAAGCTGCAGAACTACAGGACTTCCCTCCTATTTCAACGCACAGGTCAATCATGATACGTGGCTTAAACACCACAAAGAGGACCTGCCTCACATCACGTTCTGTGGAACAGTCGCTCTATTACAAGACGACCTAAGACGGTTCTTTCTCAGGGAACAACCAATGGGCACGTGGGTGGATGAGATCCAGCCATGGAAGGAACTGGCACAACGCAAGGTCACTTGCCAAACGATTATTGATCAATGCACGACTGGTCTCAAAGATTCGTTTGGACAATACATCCGCAAGCCAACACAGATGATGGCAAACAAAGAAGAGGTGTTGGCACCTTTCAGAGGCAAGCGTTGTCCAGGTAATCATGTGCACGCCAATGCTTGTAATAAAGAACTAGCAAGGGCGGCGCAGTATACCTACAGAATGCAGTCACTGATCGTTGATGCGGTGCAAATCGCCAAAGACCTGTTTGCTTACGGTCGCGATCCATTCGCGAATCGTGAACGCAGCTATGCGTTCGTAACAAACAGTGCTGTCTACGACTTGGACGACCCAACAATCCGGAGACACCCAAACGGAGAAATCTGGCGACCACCACCTGGCGGTCTTGGGTGCCCTGGCTGTGTGGACAACAACTACAAGCAATCACCAAAGCACAGCAGGGATCCGAAGATGTGTCGGTGGTATGATGTTGAACCGAATTACTGGGACTGTCCAAGCTGTAAGAAGGAATATCAGAAGAGCAATCCTCACCACACCAAGATATCTGGCCAATGCAGATTCGCCGAAAAATGGAAGCTGCCAGAAAACTTTGGCCAGCCGCGCCCGGCGGGGCAAGCCGCTCCTGCGGCGCCAGCCGCGGAAGCGGCTCCAGCCGCAGAAGCGGCGCCAGCCGCAAAAGCGGCGCCGGCCGCGAGAGCGCGCATACGCGCGCCTAGGCCGCCACTGCCTGGTGAGGGCGATCCAACCGCAGGCGCCAGCAGCCATGACATCACCAGAGCCGACGGGGCTAATGGTGGCAACAGTGGCGCTGGCAGCTCTGACGATCACCGTAGACTGCCACAAGTTGCAGCAAGGCGCGGACGCATGGAGGGAGGAGATCCTCCACCACTGCCGCAGCCTCAAGCAGAGCCGAGGCCAAGGCCAAGGCTCCCTGATTGGACTCGCTTCGACGTTCAGCTCAGCCTCCAAAACCTGCGCAGCTTTGACCCAGCTGTAGTGCAGCGAGAACTCCGCAAACTCCACTTGAGATGGTTTCATGCCAAGGAGCCAAAATTGCGGATGATTCTAACCAAGGTTGGTCTGGGTGAAACCCGTTTGAGTCTGATCAAAGGCATTTGCGACTCGTGTAGAGAATGTCGAGCCTGGGACAAACCAGGCAACACGGTGATGCCTTCTGTGTCACTGCCAGAACGTTTCAACGAGGAAGTCGAATGTGATCTTTTCTTTTACAAACAGGAACATATTGTTTTTCACATCATCGACCGTTGTATTCGCTGGGCAGCTGGCACAGAGATTCCTGATAAAGCCATGCAAACTGTTCTCGATGCCTATCATACGACTTGGATGCAACATGGCCCTGCTAAAATCTTATACTCCGATGGGGAAGGAGCACTGAATAATGATACAGCAAAGGCCATCCTTAAGGCTAAGGGAACAGAGCTTCGTATTCTAGCGCGTGGCCAACACGCTACAACTATCGAAGCTAGGAACGGCATCCTGCGACACCTCTTACACGTGATGGGAGAAGAATTGAATAGATTAAATATTCCTCTCAATTTCACTCGTCTCTTACATGAAGCCTTGTTTGCCAGCAACGCATTTACCTTCTACCATGAAGTGTCTCCGTACAATGCGCTGTATGGCAGACAACCAGCTATGCTTCCCGATTTCCCTGTCTTGGATCATGATCAGTCCGCTGAATCATCAGATCACTCAAGGGAGGAGACAATCAGGAGGGTTAGTCTGGAGGCAATCACGCAGGCCACTGCGGTTGCCAAGACGACCAGGGCTCTCCGTACGAAGACTACTGCTACGGGTGAATTTCACTACAAAGAGGGAGATCTCGTGGACTATCATCGCCCGACCACCACGAAAGACGACTTGGGTGGATGGAGTGGTCCATACCCGGTCATCCGCAACGAACCTGACCGAGGCCAGGTCATCGTGAAGGTCGGCAGTCGCGAAGTGCGAGTACAGTATCCTGACACACGAAACACACTGTACATCGAAGCACTTATGGTCCGCGAGATAGGATCGGACAATACGGCCCTTCGGACAGTATTGGCCTTTATTGCCGGTCTGCCAGCGGGGAAACCCGCCATGACTTTCGGATATCTACCAGCGAAACAGGGTCGGCTGCAGATGACCGCTGCGAGCCGACTTTCGCCTAAGGTGCACTTGGCTCTTCAGTACCTCATACGCAACTACTTTCGTATTGAAAACGTTGTTGCTGTACGACTTGCCAAGAGCCTGACGAAGTTGCCTGCTGCACCCTATGCAGACAGCTGTACACTAGTGCACTATGATAATGTTGTGACCCCTGGTTTTCATTACTATGAAGCTGATGGCACTGCCTTGAACATCTATGACATCACAGGATCTACACACTCACGCATCATCCAGTGTCTTAAATCTAGGAAGCCGTCTGCTGGATTTGACCAAGACCTCACTAAGTTTGAGGAACTCGCTGATGGTCCACCACCAAGCGAATCACCTCCAGCAGCTGCTCCTGAGGAGCCTCCTACGGATAATGATGGTCGGCTCCCGACCATCATAGAGGAAACAGAAGAAGATCTGGATGCTTTTGTCTTGAAGTCGTGGTATGCTGAACTGATGGATGACAGAACACTCCTTGAAGCTGACGCAGAGGAAGTCATGCATACAGTTCCCACATACATGACAGACACACAGTGTGTGTTAGTCTCTACGACCTGTGAAGATGTGCAAAGCCACTTGCCGGAGCGGGGTCACCCGCCAGGATACGACATGGACACTTCTTACTACGTTCCTCTATGCTCCACGGATCCGGATAGCAAATATGATCTGGACTCCGATGAGCACGGGAAGTACATCGAGCTCTGCTTCACAGCAGACATGTCCAAAGTCGTCCTGTCCGAGCAGCAACGCCGATTGTTGGATGACAGCAGCGTCACAACTATGCGAGTATACGTTAGCGCTGCCTCCAAACGTGCCGCGGTCGTCAAGGAAGACGATCTACTCACGAAGGCCGACATCCAAGCAAATCCTGTCAAAGTTTCCAAAGCCCTCTACACAGAATTGAAGACTTGGCTTGACAACAAATGCTTCCAGATGACTGACTTAAGCAAGGCGTCTAACATCATGACGTCACGCTACGTATACAAATGGAAGTTTGTCAAGAACGAAAAGGGCGAAATGGAAAGGGCGATCAGGTTACGCTTGGTACTCCGTGGCTTCATGGACCTTGAAGCCTTTGATGTCGAAACCTTCTCTGGCACGGCAAGGAGGCCAAGCCAGAGACTGCTCGCAAGTTCTGCTGCATGCAACAAAGCTTGGATCATCGCTTCCCTGGACATCAACATGGCTTTCTTGAAGGGACTGACCTATGGCGAGCTCGCCGCGGCAACGGGCGAGAAAGAGCGTGTGGTGTGCTTCACACTACCACCTGGGTCAGCAGCTGTCCTTCGCACACTGCCAGGCTTTGAGTCATATGACGAATCAAAGCATTGTCTCCGATGTCTGAAACCGGGGACGGGCACGAAGGATGCTCCCAGGGCATTCTCGCTGAAGCTCAGGTCCATCACTAGGAGCTTTGGGCTACAGCCTACTTCATACGACGAAGAGCTCGAGATGAGCCCAAACCTCTTGACAGCCAAGCACGTTGATGACATCAATATGACTGGGAAGGAAGAGGCTATTGACAAGTATGTCAAGTGTGTTGAAGATACGTTTGGGAAGTGCAAACTGAACAAGCACACATACACAAACTGTGCTGTTCGGTACAACAAGACCGATGATGGGAGCGTCACTCTTGATCAGGACGAATACATCAAACAGCTTCGTCCTATCACACATCCAGAACTCACAGGAGCTGATCCTGAGAGCAAAGCGACAAAAACGATTTCTGATATGTTCGTCAGTCTTCGTGGCGCTCTAGCCTATTCGTTGATCACGCAGGTATGGCTGATGGTCTATGTTGTCTCACTACAACGTATCCAGGAACCGACAAACATCCAGGTACGACGACTAAACGCGGTTACCAGAAAGCTACAGGCAGGTCCGAAGAAGATCGTGTATCAAGCTATGACCCCACCAGGAGAAGTCGACCTGCATAGCGATTCTGGCTATCGTCGTCTCAACGGAGATGAAGACGACGAAGTCAAAGGCTATGGTATCCGCGGGGCTAACCTGCTGAGGCGTGGCCACACGCAAGCGGGGAAACCCGTCGTGCACCTGGTGGACGCATGCTGCAAGTCTCATCGACTGCAGGTGCTTTCGAGCTACTCTGCGGAAACACTGGCAGCAGCCCACAACTTGGAAGACTGCTACCCGACCATTGTAACGCTCCACGAGCTACACTCGGGACCATTGACCCCCACACAGTTAAAGAACATATTGGAAATGGGTGGTCTATGTATCAAAGTCACTCTGACTATTGATGCCGAGACTGTCTTCAAGTCTTTGTCTAGCAAAGATCTGAAGAAGCCCACAGAATGTACTCTGCTTGGGCACATCAGCTGGATCCGCCAGATGATGGAGCGCGGAATCGTTGAAAGCGTCCAATGGTGTGACACGCGGGATATGACTGCCGATGGTCATACCAAAGGTAGTATTGACCGCGCGTTGCTCCTACAAGTAATGGCCTGCCAGCAATCCTTCAAGCACGAGCTGAAGAAACATACGCCGTATAGGGCGGGCAGGTCGTCTCAGGACGGCCCTGCCTCCCGAGCCAGCGGGGAAACCCGCGGGCAGGTGCGCTTTAGTAGCGAGGAAACTCGCCGGTAGCGAGGCTACTCGCGCGCCCCTTCCTTGTAGGCAGCCGCTGCTGCTTAGCACTGTTTTTTCCGCATAGTGTAAAAGTGCGGTACCTGCTCGTCTCCTCCCCCTCCGACTTTAAACGGAGAAGGTTAAAGGCGAGGTATAAATCGAGCATGTACCGCTGCCGTGCCTGGCTCAAGCCGGGCCCGGCCAGATATATGACTGTGCCTCACTGAGGCGCACGACTTGCATCAGAGATCGGAAAATACCTTTTCCATTGACGATGCCCATCCTATCCTTTACTCCAGATCCCATGCTTCGTCTCGCTCTCTTGCTCATGCGATATGAGCCAAAGCCTGGGATATGGCAACGCTTAAAGCGTCACACATACCTAAGCTTACCAGCTTGTTTTCGACTGACTTATGCTCTAAGAACATGGTTTTTGTTCTTAGACCATTTTTGGGTTCTAAGAGAATTTCGTGGTAGGACTGTAGGAATGCCGGGACGGTCGGTCCCTGCTCAATGAGAGGCGTTGGTCACCAGTGCCGCTCGGGTCCGAGCTCGCGCAGGGCAGTGGCACCCGCGGACGCTTCGGCAGACTCGTTGATCGTCATCGTCCGATCTTGTTGGGAGACGACACATGAAACTGATGATCGGGTCATCCTCGCCCCGCTGAAGGCAAGGTGTGGTGTCACCGGAGTTTGTAGGTCGGTGGCACCCCCGCGATCGTCGAATCATCGCAGTAAGTTGAGCGTCGTTGAGCTTCAGCATTCGTTTATGCGCAGTGCATCTTTCAGACATTCAGATGCTGTAGGGCAACATGTCGTTGCAGATACAGATAACCATCACGACCATCATCATCAGCATCATCATCATGATCATCATCATCATCAGTTTCAGCATCAGCATCATCGCCATCGTCATCATCATCGTCATCATCATCATCAGCATCATCAGCATCGTCAGCATCATCGTCATCATCATCATCATCATGGTCACCATCGTTATCATCATCATCATCATCATCATCATCATCATCATCATCATCATCATCATCATCATCATCATCATCATCATCATCATCTGTGGTGGTGCCGAGACGGCCCGGAGGTCGTCCAGAGCTCGTGCCGTGCGGGCCTGCGGCGGGTCTCGGGGCGGCCTGGGGGCGACCGCGCGCCGGTTGTGAGCTGGGCTGGCGCTGGCCTCGAGCTGGCTTGGCGCCGGCGTGGAGCGAGGAGGAGGAGGAGGAGGAGGAGGAGGAGGAGGAGGTTGGGGAGAGGGGGTGGCGGAGGAGAGGGAGGGAGGAGGAGCAGGAGGAGGAGGAGGAGGAGGAGGAGGAGGACGAGGACGAGGACGAGGAGGAGGCCAGGACGAGCAGGAGCGGGAGAGGGCAGGGAAGTGGAGGTGGAGAAGAGGAGGATGGGCGGGGAGCGGAGGGGAAGTGATGGGGATGGCGGAGCAGGAGAGAGAGCTGCGTTCGTCGATGCTGTGTGCTCGGTGCGTTCGTCAGGAGCGACAAAAACACACAGACACAATGAATCGTCCATTTCCCAGAAAATATGGGAAGTGGGGGGAAGACAGAACTCTAGAAAATATGGAAACACATGGGGAATCCTGTTGTTAGTGTGTGTTCATTTGTGTGTCCCTGGGCCCCTTCAGTTCGAGCGGTCTGGTGGGGGGCCACCTGGAGGCCTCGTCAGGCCCCTCGAGGGTCTGCGGGTGGCCTCCGGAGGTTTTTGTGTTGAGGGCTCCGCAGGAACGTTCGAAGGTTCTTGAAGATTCAGCCACGCGCAGAGGGGGGTGGGGTGAGGGGGGAAGGCTTCTTAGACGCACCCCTGCTTCTTAGAAGGCGCGGGCCTTCTCTATAGATGTAAGACTGGCGCCTTCTAAGAAGCGGCCTCCTTCTAAGAAGCCCTCCCCCTCCCTCCACCCCCTTGTGTGCGCACCGCCAGAAGATGATCGAGGCCTGATGGACGCTTCATGGAGACTTCGTGGATTGTCGAAATAAGCTCTAGCCTTAGCATCAAAATCCGATGCCGGCGCCAGAACCTCCAAAACGGCAGAGATAACCCCAACACGCAGAATGGCGTCCGAATGACGGGCGAAGAAAGGCCCAGAGGAGCTCCAACTAGCGCTGCAAGGAAACAACACAACGTGCAAACTCGTAAGGTTTTCCTCTGATTGTCGCATTCGGCCCCTGAGGTGTTACGAGCGTGGAAAGCGGCCTACGGGCCCTTCAAGATCGGCTCAAGACGGCCCGAGAAGCTCTCCGGAAGCTGAAAGAGGCACCCGAGAAACCTCAGGAGAATCTCCAGAGGGCCCCATTAGTTTCCCCCTTCATTTGCCACGGGTGTGTTTGGCGAGCTGGATATGGATTTGTTCATCTTACGATTCGTTTCTCGCCGTTGGGGGCTCTTGATGGTGCGAGGTCGCTGCAAGCACCCTTGCCACTAGGATTGCTCCGAAGCTCCGCTTATCCACCTCGTGCACCGCTGCCAGGCCCGACATCTACCATTACTACCCCACCCAGACGCCTACGGCGAATCACCGCCGCCCCCTGGCTTTTTAGGATACGCCTGCGCGGCCAAACTTTTGGCAAAGTTTGGCGTCGCTACTGGAACATGCGTTCGCCCAGCGGTTATGGAAGCCCTTCGGAGAACACATGGGGGAGGAAGAGCGGGATAAGGATAGGGAGGACAATAGAGGATGATGAGAAGGCTGAGGAAAGCTCTTAGGAGCTTCTCGGGTCATTATTGGAGCTTCCTGGGGGCCTCCTGGAGGCCTCTTGGGGTCTCGGGCGCTTTGGGGGGGCCTCCTTTGGCCGTCTTACGGCGTTCCTGGCCCGTCTGACGCCGTCGGAAGCGATCTTGGGAGCCTCTCTGGGCCCTCTTGGGGCGCTTCAGGGTCGTCTTGAAGGCCATCTTGGGCGTCTTGGAGGCCTCTTGGGCCATCTTAGGGCCCTTTGCGGGCCGTCTCGGGGGCCTCTTGGGCCGTCCTAGGCCCATCTTGGAGGCCTCTTGGGCGGTCTTGGTGCAATCTTGAGGGTTTCATGGGCCGTCTTGGGCCATCGGAAGGCCGTTTTGAAGCAAATGCCAAACTCCTTCAAACACCCAAGGGCCCAAGGAGAATCAATGATGTTGGCCTCTTCGGGCCTTCCTGGAGGGTCTCTTGGAGGCTTTTTGGACCGTCACCTCTTGAGCGCTTCGTGGGCCGTCTTGGGCTCTACTGGGCCATCTTGGCGGTCTTGGAGGCATCTTGGGACCGTATTGGAGGTCATCTTGAGGCTACATTGGGCTCTCTCGGGGCCATCTTGCCCGTCTTGGAGGCATCTTGGAGGCGATGTTGGGCCATCTTGCCCGTCTTGGAGCATCTTGGAGGCCATTTTGGGCCATCTTGGCCGTCTTAGGTGTCATCTAGGCCGTCTTGGAGAGGTTTAGGGGGGAATCTACGCTGCCTTGCGGGTGGCTGGCGAGCTGGGCCGAAACCCCACGGGGAGTTCTTTAGAAATGAACCGAAACCTGCCAGATGTTCGGCACGCCGTGCACCCCTGTGGCAAGACCACAGGGGGCGGCGGATCTAGTGGCCGTCGGCCGATGCTGCCACCGCGCCTGGATTCTAGGTCAGAGGCCTCTGGGATGTTTGTGGGGGTGATTTGGGAGCCCTCTGGGAGGCCGGTCTTTAGAACCCCCCAACCGTGGAAAATCATTTTCTTTTCGACTATTGAGGGGCTGGGGTCCCACCACCAGTGGGAAATATGTATTTCTCTGCGGCACCCGCCGCACAACACCAACGACGACGACGAGATGAAGGAGCAGATTGTGAGCGACGCATTCGGTGAAGAATGTGTCGATCTCTCTCTCTCTCTCTCTCTCTATATATATATATATTGCAATGGTTTTCGAACGTGCTCACAATTCCTCTGTCGTGCAGGTTCGCCCAGGGAGCAGTCTTGCCTGGGAGACAGAACCCCCCAACACCATCCAGCCCGCCCAAGAATAGAGGAAACATAATCTCCGCCGCCACGACGACGACGACGACGACGACGACGACGACGACGACGACGACGACGACGACGACGACGACGACGACGACGACGACGACGACGACGACGACGACGACGACGACGACACCGATGACGACCACGAGGAGGAGCAGGAGGAGGACGAGGATGAGGCGGAGCAGGAAGAGAAGGAGGAGGAGGCGGAGCAGGAGGAGAAGGAGGAGGAGGAGGAAGAGGGGCGGAGTTTGTTCCCCGCTGAGGGAAACAGAGGGGGTAAGCTAATTTCAGACCTTTAGAGGTTAGTGAGGGCACGCAGTGAGTTGTTCCTACTTCTGAAGACGACGGGACATCTTGATCAGCGAGTAGCTGGCCAGTGCTGGCTCTGGACAGGACTCCGCTCGAGCTCGAATTCGAATTCGGCGTGCCAGGCCCAAAGGCCGTGCCTTCGGAGGAGTTTTGTGGCCCTCTAGGGATTCCTCTGCGACCAGCCCCGACTCTTCAGGGAGGAGTGGAGTGGCACTGGGGGGAGGAGGAGGAGGAGGAGGAGGAGGAGGAGGAGGAGGAGGAGGAGGAGGAGGAGGAAGGAGGAGGAGAGGAGGAGGAGGAGGAGGAGGAAGAAGAGGAGGAGGAGGAGGAGGAGGAGGAGGCGAGGCGATGGGGAGGAGGATGAGTAGGAGGAGGAGGAGTAGGAGGAGGGGAGGAGGAGGAGGGAGGAGGAGGAGGAGGGAGGAGGAGAGGCGGGAGGAGGAGGAGGGGAGGCATATGAGGAGGAGGAGGAGGAGCAGGAGGAGGAGGAGGAGGAGGAAGTGGCCAGGCGAGGGGCGAAGTCTGCCTGGATGGGGCGGCCGAGAGCGACGAGCCTGCGAGCGACGACACCGAAGCCGCGGGCCAAGGGGAGCATACTGCCGCGGCACCCGCGGAGGCGTTGGCCAGGCGCCCGCCGCGGGTCTCGGGGGTGGGGGGGTGGCGGCGGCGACAGACAGCGAGGCAGGAGGGAGGGGGGCCGC
This sequence comes from Prorocentrum cordatum, assembly GCA_963575745.1. NCBI lineage: Eukaryota > Dinophyceae > Prorocentrales > Prorocentraceae > Prorocentrum > Prorocentrum cordatum. Next base: position 56,400 of record CAUYUJ010021865.1, on the reverse strand, counting down.
GGTTTTAACGCCTATCCTCCTCCTCCTCCTCCACCTCCCCACCTCCACCTCCTCCTCCACCTCCTACTCCTCCTCCTGCTCCTCCTGCTCCTCCTCCTCCTCCTCCTCCTCCTCCTGCTCCTCCTCCGTGCCCGGGGACGCAGCGGTTTAACGCCATGATGTTGTACTTGCAAGGGAGGGGGAGTGCTCAAGCCCTGCGATTGGTGCCATCGGCCGCGTCTTTCCGGAAAGTTGCTCGTTAGCAGCCGCAGGAGGATCAGCATGATGAGCAGGAGGAGGAGAAGGAGGAGGAGGAGGAAGAGGAGGAGGAGGAGGAAGAGGAGGAGGAGGAGCAAGAAATGAGGAAGACGGGGGGGACATTTGGTTATTGGTTTCGCCACGTAAAGGCTGCTCTGGCGGAGAAGCTGTGGCCAACGGTTGAACAGGGACACGTCTGCGCATAGGAAGATTAAGGCCAGAGCATGCTCCCTGCCTGGATGTCTGCACAGTGCCTGGAGAAGTTCTTGCTGACAGAAGAATGCCGTCACGCTGGCCGTGCATGAGGGCACTCACGCTCTCCAGCATTGCTGGTCGCGCCGCTCCAGCAAGCTAAAGTTTGCACAACTCAGCTATCGCATTCACGGCGGCCTCAAGGAAAGTCGTACCCGCTGCGTAGCACGCCGGTGCTTGCCAGCCTGGGGGAGACTAGAAGTCGGCGTGGCGTGCGCAGAGTCATCAGCGAAACGAAAGGGTTCAATTTCGGGGTGTCTGCTCTGCTCACGGTTTCATTGTGCTGGGAGGACGGTTGCCCAGACGGGTGATTGCCCTGGTGCACAGATTGCTCTGCAAAGCAGAAGCCCGTTGAGGGGTGGCATCGCCTGCGAGCAGCGGAGAGCTGCGTGGGAAGCTTGCGGAATGGGTCCTGAAACCGCAATACATGCCGGAGATTGGCAGCAGGTTCACGTTGATGGGCTAGATTTAGGGACCTCCTTCTTGTAAGGCGAAGAAACTTGGGTGTCTTGCTCGCACTGTTCATAGAAAATGGGCACTGGGTTTGGGCAGACCCCTGGCCGATTCCGGTGTATGTTTTTGCTTTCCGTTTTCTCCGATAAGCATTTGCTCCATTTGCTCTCCCATCCCCCCCGCCCCCCTCTCGCGCCCGATCTCCCCTCTCCAAAGTCCTATTCTTCATGCCGTCGGTTATTTACAGTCAACGCGCATAGTAAGGACAAACGACTTTTTCAAGGGTACCCTTGGGTCCTTGCCTGCCTCAGCCTCTGCGGCCCGTCCCTAGCAATTCTCGCAGGCCAGAATGCTTCAACTTCGGCCTCCAAGGGTCTTGCGTCCTTACCACGCGCCCTTACTGTACGTTTTCACTGTATTCCCCTCCTGTCCCTTCAAGTCCCCCCCTCGTCTCGCTCCAGAGACGATCCTCGTCTCTCCTCCCTCACTCCCTCCCCCGTGGCCACCGCTTTGATCCTGCCACTCGCCGCTGCTTGTCTCAAAACATGGCCCTCCCCTCGTCCATGGTATCTCTTTCTCTCTCCTTCTCTCTCTCTCTCTCTCTCTCTCTCTCTCTATATATATATATATTTGTTTTGTCACTCTCTCTCGCTCTCTCTCTCTCTCTCTCTCTCTTATACGTATACAATATGTTGATTTGGGCACACATGCAACTAAGCATGCACATGTGCGACAGGTGTGGGTACATATGTGTGTAAGTATACACATACGTACATGTATGTGTATGTATGCATGTAGGCATTCGTATGTATGTATGTGTATACATATTTGCCACAAACACATGCTGCCAACAGGTCTGCATGCATACGCACATACATACATGCACACCTGCATACAAACATACATACACACATACATACACGCACACATACATGCATACACGTATACATACATACATACATACATGCATACATACATACATACACACATGCATGCATGCATGCAAACATACATGCATACATACATACATACATACATACATACATACATACATACATACATGCATACATACATACATACATACATACATACATGCAAACACACATGCACACATACGTACACTCATGCACACACGCGCTGCCAAACCCCAGTACCAACTAATGTCCCACATCGTCGCAAGTGGTGCCCACCCTAGCCCTATTTATTTTTCTTGCTACGCTGACTTGCGTTCCGACTGCTACTGCTGTTATTGTCCCTTCGCTTTTTTATAAAAGAGAGGGAGGCAACACATCTGCTGAGTTTCATTATTATGCTGAACATGTTGCTGCTGTTGCTACCCGCTCATTTTATTACTTTTCCTGCTCGTCCCCTCTCCTCCTACGATCCTCCGCCAGCATGGGGGGTATTCGTCCTCCTCCCCCTCTTTTTGTTCCTGCCCATCCTCCTCCTCCTCCTCCTTCTCGGGGAACGGTGACGAGGAGGCGAAGGAAACAATTGGAGGAGGAGGAAGAGGAGGATGAGGAGGAAGAGAAAACTCCTCTTCTCCTCCTCCTCCTCGTCCTCGTCCTCGGCGAATGTGCTTCGAGCGTGCACCTTTGAGTGTTGGCGCCTCCTCCCCCGTCATATCCCGTGCCAGAGCGTCGTTCTCTTGCAAGTCGCGAGGCGCGCCATGCCCGAGCGAGAGAGCGTGGTTTTCTTCAGTCCCTGCCTGGCGCTGGTCTTTGATGGTTGGCCCTTCCAAAGTGGCTGAAGCGCGCAGCAGCCCCGGTGGCACTTGCATGGAGCTTCACGGTATTGATGGTCGCGCTGCCGACGCTCCTCATCACTATGCTCGTGGGGCCGCTGCGGATGCGGATCTGCCTCCTGCTGCTTTTCGCCCGTGTTTTCGTACACTTCGCTTTGCCAATCGAGCTAAGCATCGAGCCGGTGGTCTTCAACATGAAGCTCGTGCTGCTGCGATGGCTCTTCCGGGGTCTGCAACACCGATTCCGGCCGCGCCACTGGGTTGCACGATCAGGCACATCCACGAGAAGAGCTCCAAGGCCCTGCTTGCAAGGGCGTCTCGGTCGCGTGCCACGCGAAGACCATCACGCGGCTCATCGCCATCAGCGGTCGGCAACAGCAGGAATTATGCAAAGAAAAGTGGCCGATCTGCAGTGCCACTTCACAGCACCGCGAGCAGAACACCAGCGCTCCATCGCCAGGACCGTCGACGCAACCAACTCCCAGATTGACAGCGTGGCAAACACCTGCATGCAGTTCGCGCCGCTGGGGCAACTGCAACAGCAGCATTTTTTCGATCAGCCCGAAGTACGCGCCCAAGATCGAACCTGCATTGGCGTGCTTGTGCTCGGTATCATTTGGAGCGACGACGCTGCGGAGCGCGCGCGAATCGTCGAAAGCAGCGGCGGCTGCGGAGCGCGCATGCATCGTCGGTAGCAGCGACGAGCATGAGCCGCCCAACGCTAGTCGTGTAGACGTTTGCCCCGCTCTGCCAGAGGTGGACACCGCGGCCATCGCCAAGTACCACGGCGATGGCGGCTCCTCAGTGGTCCGCTCCGGCCCGCGCGCCAACGACCTCCACCAGAGGAAGTTGGACGTGCCGGTTTTCTCGGTTGGTTCGGTCGTGGACTCGTGCGCTGGCGACTGCAACTCGTTTGAGGATCTCAGGATCATCGCCACATGCTACGGCTACTCCGACGACGACTCCACTGCGTCGGATGGGACCCCGCCGATGGCCGACTTCAGCAGCGAGCGCGCCGATTCCAGCGACATCGAGAGCGCCGACCCCCTTCAGATGCTCGCTGACCGCGCGGGTGCCGATAGCTGCGCCGTTCAGGTGGCGCCCGCCGTCCCCTCTCGTCCTCACGCGGTTATGTCTTTTTCCCGTCCGACCGTCCTCCCCGTTTTCCTCCTATCCAGAACGCAAGCGCAGCGGCGCGTTCAGCCCTGCCACCC
>CAUYUJ010021865.1:0-45000 GCA_963575745.1 Prorocentrum cordatum | reverse complement strand
GGAGGCTCGACTCGCCCGCTGGCGCGCCGAGGGCGGTGCGAGAGAGGCAGGAACAGCGCGAACGAGAGAGAGAGAGAGAGAGAACAACAAAAAACATATAACCAGAGAGAGAGAGAGAAAGGAAAAACAACAGAGAGAGAGAGAGAGAAAGGGCGAAGGGGGGGGATATGGATACATCGCTATATCTATATTATATTATATATATAGAGAGAGAGAGAGAGAAAGAGAGAGAGCAAGAGAGGGAGATATAGAGAGAGGACACACAAGAGAGAGAGAGAGAGAAAAAAAAAAAGGAGAAAGAGAGAGAGAGAGAGAGAAAAATAAAAAGAAAGAGACGAACACACACATCTATGAGAGAGAAACAAAGAGAGATAAATAGAGAGAGAGAGAGAGAGAGCAAGAGGCAGAGAGAGTCCCGAGGGGGCAACGATCTCTCCTCTCCCTCAACGCCTCGATGTTCCGCGTCTTCTTGTCGCACTGTTTTCCCCGTCCAATGTCTCCCCCCCCGTCTTCCTCCTCCTCGTCCTCCTGTTCCTGCTCCTCATCCTGATCACCCCTATGTCATGCTCTTCCTCCTGCCCCGCGAGATGGAGCAGATTTGCGTGGACTTCGGCTGGCCCCCCCCCAGCCGACGGCGGCGCAGGCCGCGATCGAGAAGGGGGGGGGGGCTACGGCGCACAGGTCCGCGCCGCGGGGCGGGGCCGCTTTCTCGGCCCCGCGCGCGCCCGCGCGGCCGTCGCGCCCCCGCGGGCGCCCCTCGAGGTGATCCGCGAATTGGCGGAGAAGGGGGGCCCATAGCAGGGCGCTGGCTGGGCGCGCGCGACCGTCGCGGAGCGCTTATTCAGCCAGCGCGCGGACAGCTGGCGCGCCTGCCGAAGAAGGGGGGGGGGGGGCTGATGGGCGACAAGCACGAGACGGGAGGGAAGGCCCGGCTCACCTCTGTCGCGAACCAACACCTTCAATTTCGTCCGACTCTTGCAGAGGGTGGAGGAGGCGGGGGAGGGGGCGCTGACGACGCTGGGCGGCTTCAGGCCAGACCGCCTCGGGATGGCCATCGAGTTCACCCTCCCATTTTTCCATGGGGGGAGGGGCCGAAGTCAGCGGGGCCCAAGCCGGATCCCGAGAGGGCGGCGGGGCGCCGGCTGCGGCTGAAACAGGAGACGAGGCGGCCGCGCGCCCGGGGAAGCGTCGGCAGATCGCAGAGGCTCTCGCGCAGAGAGCTCAGGAACATCAGCCGAGGCGAGAGAACGTGCCAGCGCGCGCCACGGGCCCAGAGGTCTCAGCCGCCCCATCGCCACAGCTCCAGTCAGACACGGCCCTGCCAGCTGCGCCTCCAAGGGAGCTGACTCGAGAGGAGAGACGAGCGCACTGCCAGGGCCCCGAACAGTTGAGCAAGCCCCGCGTCCTCAGCAGAAGCACCAGCAGAAGCAGACAGCTGCATGACTTAGCGATGGAATTTCGAGAGAAGCGACGACTACACCTGGCGCGCGAAGTAGTAGACGGGGGTAGCCCTGCCCGACGATGAGACGCCCAGCGGCTACGGCTATGGGGCCAGTCAACCCTTCCGACTAGCTCATTCTCTCCCGCGCAGTATTATTCGCGCACACACCGCGGGCCCTTGCGACGACAGCAGCGGTCAGACCCCCCCCCCAGCTACTGGATTATGACGAAGCGCGAAGTACGCAAGGGCGTGAATCAGGATGCAGCAGGGCCCCGAGTTGCGGGCGCGTGCTCACATCTTATCCAGCTAAGTTACCCAGGGCCCAAGCTGACTGCGAAGCAACGGCCCCGCCGACAGGCGCGCGACAGGGCCGCGCCCGACGCGGGGCTCGAGGGGCAGAGCAGGGGCGCCAGCGAGTTGATCGGAGGCGCCAAGTACGCGTTGAAGAGCGCGGAGAAGTGACGCCTCGGAGACGGGGGCGGCGCTTTCGTCGACGGCGGCGGACGCAGGCGCGGGTCCCTAGAAGCTGCTGGGCCGGAAGTACAAGCTGGTGATGAGCGCGAGCAGGCGCGCGGACCTCGAGCGCGCCGCGGACCGGGCGCAGTTTGCGAAGCAGGAAGACGCGTGCTTTCTGAGGGGCCCGGCGGACAGCATTGGCGCGCGCATCGAGGGCCCCCTGATGGCCGAGGGGCCGTTGGCGGCGCGGCCCGCGGGCAGCGGCGGGCAATCCCTCGGCGACGGGGATTGCGCGAACATGCGGCCAGACGAGACGGCCGCGGACTCGGTCGGGCTCGGCAGGAAGGAGAGGAACACGGGCGCGGGCTCGCGCGGGGGCGGGGGCGGGCCGCAGCTCGCCCCGCAGCCGCGGCGGGGCGCCAACGATGAGAAGACGCGGGCCCCGTGCGGCTGGGCGCCGAAGCGCCCGGAGCTGCGGGCCGACTGCGGCGAGAAGGAGGCGGGCCCCCGGGGCCTGACTGACGCGAGGGCGGAGTTGGCACGCACCCCCTTTCTGAGAAGGAGGTCTAGAAGGCCGTCGAAACGTTCCAGGACAAGATCACGGAGCACAGGGAGTTGCCGCCGCAGAAATACGAGCTCGGACGGCCAGTGATCCTAGACAGAGTTGCCTGGTCTGGGGGCCCCCAGTGCGCCCGAGAGCCCGCGGCGACAGCCCCTCTGCCCGAGGATGAGGGCTGGCCCGGCCGAGACGACCGACCGCTCCGACTGCCCCGGCCCCGACCCGCGCTATCGGATTGTTGGGGGGCCCCACTTGTGCACTGCACGGCGCGGTTCTTGCCGTGTCATGTGCTAGACGGAGGGCCGGCGCGAAGTGACAGAAGCGCAAGAAGGGCATCTTGCATTCTCAAAGACACGGCCCCGACATCCAGGAAACAAAGTGACCACGTCGCGCGAATGTTTTTTTCCGTAGGAGGGGGCCCCTAAACTGCCGTTGTTGTAAGGGTTGGGGCTCTCGTTTTGGACGGCCGCAGCCGCCCCCTCTGCTCGTCGGCCCACGGTTGCTCCAGTGCCTGCCGTTCGGCGGCTGCCCCTCCGACTCTCTGGTCGTCGTCGAGGGGTCGGGTGGCCCCAGTGGGCCCGCTCGGGGCGCGCGCGAGCGCGGGCCCCCCCCCGCGCTTCTGGAAGGGTCTTGGGCAGGGCAGGGCGCTCAGGCTAGGCTGGTGCTTCCTGTCCGCCTTCTTTCCTTGATGGGGCAGTTGCGCCCCCCCCTTCTGTGGGGGAAGACGTTCGCCCCGGGCGGCCAGCGTCTCCCCTGCTTCGTCCAAGAGGCCCCCCGCGGCTGCGCGCGCCCGCCCCGCTGGGTTTTTGCGGGCCGGGCGGCGCCCCGGGCGGTCCAGGGGAAACTGCCCCCGCCCCGCTTCTATATCAACGGCAGGGGTATTCAGCTGGGTGGACCCTGCCTTTGCGGGCTAGATTCATCGACGCCCCCGATGCGCATTTGCCCGTTTGTCTTCTGGAGCACGGGAGAGAGCGAGAGAGAGAGAGAGAGAGAGGGACAGAGATAAACAAAAAAATAGGAGAGAGAGGGAAAGAGAGGGAGAGAGAGAGGAAAGAGAGAGATATATTCACGGGAGCAGCCACCCTTGTGAAATCACAGGGTGTGCGAGACGACAGAAAACCAATGATTGCAATGTGATTTAGATGATTGCTTTTACATGTTGTTGATCTCTGCGATTGTCTAGTTTCCAACAAGGATCCACGATGCAGCCCTCCAGGCCTGTGAATCGCAGAGACCCAAATTCAGTCGCAGGGCTTGCGAGACCAATCCTTGTGATGCCATCGTGGCTTACTGCGATGAGAATCCCCGGGCCCATGCGAGGCCGTTTTTTTTGGGGGGGTGGATTCGGAGCACTCGAAGGCTGCAGCGTGGACTTTCTCCGGACGGCTACGATCCCACATAATCCAACACAGTCAAATGTAACCACATGGCTTCTCACATTCCCACCCCCGAAAATTCAATCATCCCATTGACACCTCAGGGGCCGGCGCGTTGCGGCCTCGCAAACACTTTGATGCCATGTGGAAATCGTGAGGTTCAGAGCCTTGGCGAGCTGCAGCGCGGATGTTCGCAGGATGCTGCAAGATTCAAGAATCTTCAAATTCGGATGGCATCCTGTTGTTTGTGGGGTTCTCACCCGGGACGCCCCAAACATCCACATGACATTACAAAGTGTGGCGCCCTCTGGTCTCGCAGAACCTATGATATCACAGGGACCACTGCTCCCGTGAAGATAGTATGTTGTTGTTGCTGTTGTTGTTGCTGTTGTTATTGTTGTTGTTGTTGTTGTTGTTGTTGTTGTTGTTGTTGTTGTTGTTGTTGTATGTTTTTTTTTTCCTCTCTCTCTCTCTCTCTCTCTTTCTCTGCCTCATCGAAGGAGGGGGGGGAGGATGAGAAGGAGGAGGAAGAGGAGGAGGAGAGAGTGGGTGATGGTGGGGGGGGCTGTCCAACGATGTGTATCTATTTATCCATATTTGCATACATCCGAACACATATAATCCTATATGCATAGAAGTATGTTTGAATGTATGATTGTATGTCTATGCATATGACTATACAAACATACATACCCAACTACATACAAACATACATGCATGCATGCAAGCAGGCAAACATCCATACATACACGTATACATGTAAACATACATACATGTATGCATACCTGCATACATGCATGTATGTCTGCATGCATACATGCATGTACAATGTGCATACATGCGCATACACATGTGTGTCGCGTTCCCTCCGTTTTCCTTCCGTGCCCCCCTTTCGCCCCTAACTCCCAGAGCCACTCCGTTTCTCTCTTTCTGTCTCTCTCTCTCTCTGTCTCGCTCTCTCTCTCTCTCTCTGTTTCTCTTTCCTCCGTTTCGGCATGGCGCTCCTTCCCCTAAGACCCGACGTAACGAAACAAATATGACATGTCGTAAAAAGTCACGCCCTGAGCCCTAGACCTCATCTTTCTGCGTCCTTTTCCCAGCTAGATCGATCTGTGGGGGTCCCCGGGCCCGAACAAAGGCGAAAACGCCCAGCTCGAAAAAGTTGACGCGCTAGGACCTCAGGGTCGCGTGCCGCCCCCCGGACGCCTTCTGCCTCTCTCTCTCCCTCTCTCCCCTCCGTTTCGGCATGGCGTTGCCTCCCGTCCCCCCCTCCGCCCCCCACTCGTGGAGACCCTCCGTCTCTCTCTCTCTCTCTCTTTCTCTTCCCCCGGACCCCGACGTCCCCAGAGGCCTGGGCCCCTTCCCCGGGACCGGTTTTTCATCCTGCCGAGTCTTAACTCCACGGCTCCGGGGGCCGGGGAGGGCCCCCGGAGGCCGAAGAGAGCGAGAAACCTCCCCTGCCCTGACCATCCAGGAGGGCTTAAAAATAACACCCGACTTAAAAACCTATCCCAAAGCTATTCTACGTCTTGGTTTTAGGCTGTTTCGCTCAGCTTTTGTTTGGTTTGTAGGCCTCCAGTGCCAAAAAATAGCTCTCTGGAAGGTCAGGGTGGTGATCCTTGTTCCGCTCCGCGAGGGGGGGCCTGGGCCGACGGGCGCCGCCCCCCGCGCCCAGCTCCCGGAGGCCCCCGGCCGACGACGAGCTCTCGCGGCTGCGGGCAGAGGTGGGCCTAAGTCGGGCCTGTCCCCCTACAGGAGGAAGATTCCAAAAGAGTCAAACAGTAGTCTGGGGACGATTTGCCCACTATGTTTGCACAGTTGTGGAATCTCTTGGGATATCTTTGGAACATTTCCCAGAGATCCGATGTCGTGATTGTTTCAATGCGCTGCCCCCGGGAGCCTCGACCCATTCCCCAGGACCGGCTTTTTTTGACGGCCCCGAGGCCCGGCGAAGGCCCCTGGGGGCCGAAATTTGCGAAAACCTCCGTGGTGATTTTGTCAATGCGTGGGATCTCTGGGGTTCAGTTCTGGAATATGTTGGAACAGTTTGCTCAGTTTTGGGATGTGCTGGGTTTGGGGATATTTGGGATACTGTTGCACAGCTTCGGGACATGCTTGCACAGCTTCTCTTCCAATTTTTTGGCACAGTTTTGGAATATCTTGGAATCTGTTCTCGAACAGTTTGGCTGCGGGCCCAGGTGGGCGCCCTGCGCGCGGCCCTGGCGCGCGCGGCGCCGCCGTGCCCGCCGCCCGGCGCGGCCCGCGCCGGCGCCGCGGGCGCCGCGGCCGGCGCGGGCGCCGGCGCGCTGCAGGCGCGGCAGCCGTCGCCCTCGCCCTCGCCGTCGTCGTCGCCGTCGTCGTCGTCGTCGTCGTCGCCGTCGTCGTCGCCGTCGTCGTCGTCGTCGCCGCCCTCGCCGTCGCCGCCCTCGCCGTCGTCGTCGTCGTCGTCGTCGTCGTCGTCGTCGTCGTCGTCGTCGTCGTCTTCCGCCGTTCTCAGGCTCGCGGGGCCCTCTTCCACGGGCCCCGGGAGTGTCAGAAAAGGACTCGGGATGAAGATATGGTTTCGGGCCCAGACCTCCTCGCGTCCTGAAAAAATCACGACGGGAGGTTTTTCATTATTTTTGGCCTCTGGGGGCCCTCACTGGGCCTCGGGAGCGTCAAAAAACGACTCAGGATGACAAACCGGTCCTGGGGAAGGGGTCGAGAACTCTGGAGTCGACGTAATGAAAAAATCATTAGCCTGGCGAAGGACCCAACCATATGCAGTTGAGAGTACCGCACTTGTGAATATCTTCTTCGGTGGCGCTCCCTATGGGGCCACGAAACGTGTGAGGGGTGTGCCGAAATGGGTGTGCGGGACGCATGCGGACGGCAGCCATGGGGCCTTCGGTGGAGCTCCCTATGGGGCCACGAAACGTGTGAGGGGTGTGCCGAAATGGGTGTGCGGGACGCATGCGGACGGCAGCACTGGGGCCTTCGGTGGAGCTCCCTGTGGGGCCACGAAACGTGTGAGGGGTGTGCCGAAATGGGTGTGCGGGACGCATGCGGACGGCAGCCATGGGGCCTTCGGTGGAGCTCCCTATGGGGCCACGAAACGTGTGAGGGGTGTGCCGAAATGGGTGTGCGGGACGCATGCGGACGGCAGCACTGGGGCCTTCGGTGGAGCTCCCTGTGGGGCCACGAAACGTGTGAGGGGTGTGCCGAAATGGGTGTGCGGGACGCATGCGGACGGCAGCCATGGGGCCTTCGGTGGAGCTCCCTATGGGGCCACGAAACGTGTGAGGGGTGTGCCGAAATGGGTGTGCGGGACGCATGCGGACGGCAGCCTGGGGCCTTCGGTGGAGCTCCCTATGGGGCCACGAAACGTGTGAGGGGTGTGCCGAAATGGGTGTGCGGGACGCATGCGGACGGCAGCACTGGGGCCTTCGGTGGAGCTCCCTGTGGGGCCACGAAACGTGTGAGGGGTGTGCCGAAATGGGTGTGCGGGACGCATGCGGACGGCAGCCATGGGGCCTTCGGTGGAGCTCCCTATGGGGCCACGAAACGTGTGAGGGGTGTGCCGAAATGGGTGTGCGGGACGCATGCGGACGGCAGCACTGGGGCCTTCGGTGGAGCTCCCTATGGGGCCACGAAACGTGTGAGGGGTGTGCCGAAATGGGTGTGCGGGACGCATGCGGACGGCAGCACTGGGGCCTTCGGTGGAGCTCCCTATGGGGCCACGAAACGTGTGAGGGGTGTGCCGAAATGGGTGTGCGGGACGCATGCGGACGGCAGCCATGGGGCCTTCGGTGGAGCTCCCTATGGGGCCACGAAACGTGTGAGGGGTGTGCCGAAATGGGTGTGCGGGACGCATGCGGACGGCAGCCATGGGGCCTTCGGTGGAGCTCCCTATGGGGCCACGAAACGTGTGAGGGGTGTGGGTGATGCGATGCGACGGAGAGAAAGATGGTGACATGATGATGATGATGATGATGATGATGATGATGATGATGATGATGATGATGATGATGATGATGATGATGATGATGATGATGATGATGATGATGATGATGATGATGATGATGATGATGATGATGATGATGATGATGATGATGATGATGATGATGATGATGATGATGATGATGATGGGAGGAGGGAGGAGGGGGAGGAGGAGGAGAGGAGGTGGGACGCGGGGCGCTGTCTCTTCAAAACGAGGACCCAACACCACAGGATGGTTGGGAATTACGTCGGGGGTCTGGGGGGGCAGCCTAGAGATCCTAGCGTCTCATTTTTTTCCGAGCCGGGCGTTTTCTCATTTTGTGGGGGGGCCTGGGGCCTGGGACTCTCACATGTGGGCTCCGTCGTGATCTTTTACGCTGTTGTCACATTCTGTCAGAAAACGACTCTAGATGAAGAAATGGTCCTGGGGGATGGCGCCCGGTGTCCAGAGGACCCGTTTCCCTAAGGACCCGCTTGCCCTGAGATCCGACGTTGGAACAAAAATGCAACGTTGCAGAAATTCGCGACCAGAGCCCCAGACCCCATCTTGACATTGATGCGTCCGAATCGATCTATGGGGGTCCCTGGACCCAGAATGGAGCGAAGGCGCCGGTGGTGAAAAAATTGGAGCGCCAGGATCCCAGGGGAACCCAGAGATCCGACGTCGTGATTTTTTCAATACGCGGTCCCCGGAGGCCTCGATCCATTCCCCAGGACCAGCTTTTCATCTTGAGTCGTTTTTTGACGGTCCCGAGGCCCGGCGAGGGCCCCTAGGGGCCGAAAATTGCGAAAAACCTCCGTCGTGATTTTTCAATACGTTGGATCTCTGGGAGCTACGCAGCATCGGGCGGGGCCAGGACGAGGACGCGCCTCCGTTCCGGCAGCGCTCCGAGAAGGCCGCGGCGCCCGACGCCTCCCGGGGCCGCAGGACCGCAGGATCTCAGAGATTTCCGTCGTGTCCCGTCCTCCCCTCCTCCTCCTCCTCCCCCCTCCTCCCCCTCTTCCTTCTCCTCCTCCTCCTCCTCCTCCTCCTCCTCCTCCTCCTCCTCCTCCTCCTCCTCCTCCTCCTCCTCCTCCTCCTCCTCCTCCTCCTCCTCCTCCTCCTCCTCCTCCTCCTCCTCTTTCTCCTCCTCCTCCTCTTCATGCTCCTCCTCCTCCTCCTCCTTCATTCCTTGCTTCTCCTCCTCCCCCTTCGATCACAGCTGGTCGGTACGTTCGAGTTCGTTTGCTTTGGTTGGTCCATCCTAGTCAGACTCCATCCCTGACCTCCGACATCATGTTTTTTCACAACGTCGACCCCCAGAGGTCCGGACGAAAAATAACGAAAAATGATCCGTCGTGCTTTTTGTCACAGCGCGAGGGGGTTGGGATCTCGGCCACGCGCAGAGGGGGGTAGGGGGAGGGCGGAAGGCTTCTTAGAAGGAGGCTGCTTCTTAGAATGAGCCGGCCTCATCAAAAGATGGATTGCCGGCGCCTTCTAAGAAGCAGCCTCCTTTAAGCAGCCTTCCCCCCTGCCCCTGCCCCCCTCTGCGCGCCGCCAAGGTTCGAGCAGTGGCGAAGCGTCCTGGCTCGCCTATAGGCCTACGAAACAATGTTCCAATAATCTTTTGTGGTATGCGCGAAATGTTCTTAGAACATTGTTGGCTGGGGCTGTCTAGTCTAGTTTTAACGCATCGGGTTTCACGACGCTCTGAGAACATCGTATCTGTCCTGAGAGCAGCTCCGGTGTCTAAGAACATGTCGTGGCAGGCCTATAGGAATGCTGGGGCGGTCGGCCCCTGCTCAGAAGGTTCACCCGAGTGTCGGGGGAGCGTAAGACCAGGGTTTGCCAGGACTCGGGTTCGCCATCGTTTTTTGACGACCGCGCCTCGGATTTTGACGAGGAGGAGTTTCGTGGGATGTCTGCAGCGGGAGGCCTCGTCAAAATGCAGGTTCGGCCTCGTCATTTTTTTGACGACCTCGTCGGGGATTTCCGAGTCCCCTGTACCCAGGTCTTACGTCCCCCTGAGAGTGTCCTCGCCAGGCTCAATCCTCGTCCTGCCTTCGCCTGCGGCGCCACGCGGCGCGCGGAGGCGGCCGCGGCCACGGGCGGCCCCGAGCGCCCTGGAGCGGGCGCGGCGGGGCCGCTGCCGACGGCGCTGCAGGCGCAGGCTCGGCGGAGGAGCAGCTGCGGCCCCCTGACAGCACGCAGTGGCGAGGGGTCCTGGCTCGTCTGTAGGCAGAGCGTGAATTACCTACCCCGCTTTCGCTTCCAGGCAAAACCAAGTCATACCATACGCCTCCTCGTCCAGCCGCCTGACCAGTACAGGCCGCAGTTTGGCATCGCTTGGTATCTCTTGGAAGCGAGGGTGGTCAAAAGCGAGGTATGCTTGTTTGCCCCCTATGTAGGCCTGCCAAGCACTGTTCTGAGAGCCTCTTTGCGGTTTCCACGAAGTGTCCTCAGAGCATGTCTGGCTGGGACCGTCTTGTTTCAGCACCTCGGGCCTATGTTCTGAGAGAGCATTGCTCTTGTTCTCAGAACATTTTGGGGCTCGACGGAAAGTTCGTGGTGGGCCTATGGGAATGCCGGGACAGTCGGTACCTGCTCAAAGACACGACCGCGTCGCAGCAAGAATCCGGGCGATCAGCTCTTTGCCGTCTTCGGCCTCGGGGGGCCCCTCGCTTGGCCTCGGGACCGTCGAAAAGCGCCTCGGGGCGACAAAACGGGTCCCGGGGGAAAAGGGGCCGGGACTTCCAGGGGCCCCGTGCTGGAGAAAAGCCAGGGCGTCGCACGTCTGGGGTGCCGTCCATCGGGGGCGGCCAAAAGGGGGGTGATGACTAGGGGGGGAGAGATCATGGCGGGGGCGGCGATATCTCCCCTGATTTCATGGCACCTCTTCTCACTTCATTGCGGGCCTGGCCCCCCCCCCCCCTGGGCCGCGCACGTGCCGCTGGCCATGATTTGCACCCCCCCCCTCTTGGACGCCCCCCTCTTGGCCGACCCCGAGTCGAGGCGCTGAGGTGCGGGTCCGATTGGGGTTCGCGCGCGGGGCGCGCTGTCCCGTATAGGTCCTTCCGATGGCTGCTTCTCGGGCGCTCCTCGTCCACGCAGGCGCTCAGGGGTGAAAACGGGGCTTCGGTCCTTCTACTACGGCGGGGGCGTTGGTTAAGGAATGTGCTCAGGGTGCTTCAGACCCTGAGAATTCCTTATCTGATGAGGGCGGCGGTGATATCCGTGGCCGATCCACGATTGGAGTTCTATTGGCTTCCAGACCCTGGATTCCTTATCTAAGGGTTCCTAATCCAATGCCCCCACCGTCCGTAGCCATTTTGGCTCAGCGAGCCTGGCTGCGGGAGGCCATCGTGCTGCGCGCCCGTCGGGCGCCTCGGGAGCGCGCAAGTGGCCGATGGAGGTGCTTGGCGGCGCGGCGTGGGCTGCTGCTTCGGCGCGCACGCTGGCGAGGCGCCTGCGCAGGCGGAGGCGCGGCGAGCTTGGGGTGCCCCGAGCGTGCGCCCTCGCTTGGATAACGAAGTCCCTGAGGGCGGGCCTCGCGGCGCACTGGGCCGTCAGCGACGCGCTGGGCGCCCACTTTGCGAGCATGGGGGAGGCCCTCGCCGCCGCCCAGGTGCTCGCAGGCCAGTCCGACCTGCTGATCGACTTCGGGGAGGTGCAGTCGCTGTTGGAAGCGGCGAGTTGGTCTCGCCACGCTGCCTCGCCACGCGCCCGCGGCGTCCCTGCGACTTCCCTCGAGTCCGTGCTCACGCTGCAGGCCTTCCCACTTCGGGAGGACGCCGTGCCGTTCATCCCCGAGCCAGGGAGCCAGGGGGTGCAGGACGGGCACGCCGCTTCCGAGGTGCTCATGGAAGGCGCGCGGGTGGAGCATGAAGGGCCGACCGATGCCGGTGCTGGTGCTGAGGACCTTGCCACAGGCGCCTTCGCGCCGTCGCCGCATGCCGTGGCCAGCAGCTGTGAGGACAGCGAGGGCGACTGCAGCAACGAAGAGAGCGGCCTCTGTGCGGGGCTTGGTACGGGAGACGCGGACGGGGCCACGGCCTGCTCTGCCAGCCCCGCCACCTCTTCGGGGCCCAGCCGCGACGTCCAGGAGTTCCTGGTCAGCTACGATGCGGCGGCGCTAAGCGGTGGAGGCAGCGACCCACCGCGCGAGGGGGGCCGCAGTTGCCGTGCGCGGCGATGCCGTAGTGGGGGCCACCTGGTGGCGTGCGCGGGCGCGCGTGGCTTGCGCTTGGCTTGGTGTGCCCGACGCCGAGGAGCCCCTGCACGACGAGGGTGCCGCAGGAGCGAGGGACCAGGAGTCGGACGATCAGCAGGAGGAGCCGCACGGGAGGCGCCTCGAGCGGGCTTTCCTGCTGGAGAGGGCCGAGGCGTTCGTGAGCCTCCAAGCGCGATTCGCGCAGCTAGCAGCCCAAGCCTCGCGGGTGCGGGAGCTGGTTGACGCGCGAGAGGTGCGCGAATGGGTGGGCGCGAGGCTGCACTCCATGGAGCTGACCGTGGACAGCGTCGACGCCGTGCACTACCTGGAGGAGCTCCACCGAGCGGCCAGGGAGGGTCGCATCACCGCCGCAGGTGCCGTGGAGATCGCGTCGCTCTCTGCGGCGGGGGCGGCGGCGATCGAAAGAAGGTTTGTGGAGGCTGGCGAGACATACTTCCGCGACAATTTGGGGTACGAGGCCGAGGCGGACATGCTGCGCGACGCGCTGGGTCTCCCTGGCGGCGAGGCGCACAATCTGCGGCAGCCCCATGTGCAGGTGGGCGAGATGGAGCCGCGGCAGCAGGCCTGGCTCTACCGCCATGTCGGGGCGCCTGAGTAGGCCCACCTGTCGGATCAGCCCTAGCGACGGTAGTGGCTGCTGCGTGGCGGCCATGGCGAGTTGCAAGGGAGCAGCGGGCACGGCGCGCGTGGGCATCCTGGCACGGCGGGTTCGAGCGGTTGCAGTCCGCGGCGGCCCGCGCGGAGGATGGCCCCCGCCAGCTGCTGTGAGCCGTGGGCGCGGCGTGGACCCCAACCCCAGGGGCGGCGCGGGGCGCGGAGTTAACTGCGCCCCCCTGGCGGGTCCCCGCCGTGCGCCGCGGGGCGCGGTGCAAGACCGGTTCGGGCTGCTGCCGTGCGAGACCGCGGTCGCCTGGCTCGCGAGCAGAGGGCGGCGGCTGCGCGCGGGGACAGCGAGCCCCAGGACGTCGGGCCCTAGTTTGAGGGCTCGTTCCTTGGGGCCCCGCCCGCGCCTCTCTGCGCGACATTCAAATCACGGGTGGGTCCGCTCACCCTCGAAGTGTTTTTAAAAATGCCCCCACCGTATTACAGTGGGGGGCCCATGCCAAGAACTACCCTGCTTGCCTCCAGGGTGCTCATGGGGTTCTTGCGTTTCGCCGGTCTTGCCATGGAGAGCGTGGCGATCCCACGCCACCATTCGATGGACGTCCTGGGGTCTCCGGGTTTGGGTTTCTTGTGGGGCGTTTCTTTGTGGACTGGCTTCTGCTGCATTGAGCGTTCCTCTGTTTAGGATCCCTTCTGTATGCCACCCGGGTGGTCCGCCCAGGGGCCTCCTGGCGAAAAGGGCTTGCGCGAACAGATTTTTAGAGACCACCTGCCCGTGGAACTGGCGACGCCGGGCTGCTTCGCAGTTTCGCGGCGCCTGGCGGCGGCAGCGGCGGCGCTTATTTTTCCTGCCCGTGCACCTCTGACGTGCACGGCGTCTCTTCTCTCTCTCTCTCTCTCTCTCTTTCTGTATGCCACTGCCCTTCCTTACTCGAGGAGCCCTTCAGAGGCGACGTCCTGGGGTCTCGGGGTCGGGTTTCTTGTGGAGGGTGTCTTTGTGGACCTGGCCTCCGCTGCATTCAGCCTTCCTTACTCCAGCAGCCCTTCTGTATGCCACTGCCCTTCCCTGCTCGAGGAGCCCCTTCCGAGGCGGCGTCC
The DNA here is from genome assembly GCA_963575745.1 of Prorocentrum cordatum. Lineage (NCBI taxonomy): Eukaryota > Dinophyceae > Prorocentrales > Prorocentraceae > Prorocentrum > Prorocentrum cordatum. The sequence goes on along the minus strand of CAUYUJ010021865.1, from coordinate 31,278 downwards.
TGCGGGGGATCGGCTCACCGATCGCCGATAGTGGGGGGCCCGACGGCCCGCTCCGCCGGTGCGGGTCGAGTCGGGCAGGTCCCCCCGCAGGCGGGGTATTCCAACGTGGTCAAGAAAGAGTTGTCCGGGGACGACTGTTCGGCCATTTTTGCACAGTCTTCCTCCTCCTCCTCCTCCTCCTCCTTCTCCTCATCCTCCCTCTCACCTTCCTCCTCCTCCTCCTCCTCCTCCTCCTCCTCCTGCTTCTCCTCCTCCTCGTCCATGCCCGACCTGAGGGTATAGGCGCACTGATTGCGGAAGAGGGAGGGTTGGCTCATGGGTCGCCGGTGTGGGGCCCGTCAGGCTGGCGCAACGTCAGGGGCGGGGGGGAACGCCTCGACCCGTCAGGGGCAACGTCTGGGTTAAGTCGGGCGTGTCCCCCTACAGGGGGATTTTCGACGAGACATAACAAAATACGCAACAATACACCCAACAAGGTCAAACAATATTCAAAAAATAGTCCCCAGATTATTTTCTGATTATTTTTGGATTATTCTGGGGGTATTTTTCATTTGTCGTCGAACATCCCCCTGTAGGGGACAGGCCCGACCTAAGTCTGGGGCTCCAGTCGCGTTTCTTCGCGATCTTGCTATTCTGTCGCAACCGCGGATCGCATGGCTGCGGTGAAAAGCTGCTGCTGAGCATGGCGCGGCAGCGGCCCCAGGCTCAGCCAAAGCTCCTGACCATCAACAGCCTCCCACAATTTCGCGATGGGGGGCCTCGACGCCGCCCCAGGCATGCCTCGACCCCCCGCCGCCCATGAGTCGCCGACACGGGGGGGCCCGATGGCTCGCCCCCCCCCCCCCCCGCCAGGAGCGTGCGGACTCGCTGTCGGGCTCCTTCTCCTCCTCCTCCTGCTCCTTCTTCTCCTCCTCCTCCTGCTCCTCCTCCTCTCCTCCTTTTCCTCCTCCTCCCTCCTCCTCCTCCTCCCTCCTCTCCCTCCTGCTCCTTTTCTTCCTCCTCCTGCTCCTTTCCTCCTCTCCTCCTCCTCCTCCTCTCCTCCTCCTCCTCCTCCTCTCCTCCTCCTCCTCCTCCTCCTCCTCCTCCTCCTCCTCCTCTCCTCCTCCTTTTCCTCCTCCTCCTCCCTCCTCCTCCTCCTCCTCCTGCTCCTGCTCCTCCTCCTCCTCCTGCTCCTGCTCCTCCTCCTCCTGCTCCTCCTCCTCCTCCTCCTCCTCCTCCTCCTGCTCCTTCTCCTCCTCCTGCTCCTTCTCCTCCTCCTCCTCCTCCTCCTCCTCCTCCTCCTCCTCCTCCTGCTCCTCGTTGCCCTCGTTGGTTCACGCCGGGCGTTTTTGCCGGGTGTCGGGCCCCACCCTGATTTCGGACCCGCAGTTTTTTGCTGATTTTTGCCGGATTCAAAACTGCGTCGGAAATGCACCCCAAGCGGTGCGAAGGAGTAGGGCGGAAATTCCCACCTCAGAGAAGCGAGCGGATATGTCCGCAAAATGTAGGCGGAAGTAGCGACAGCAAAGTAGGGCGGAAATCGGCATCAAAGGAGCTTGACAAGTATGGCAGACATTTCCGCCCTGCTTGCATGGAAAACCCGGAGTACAGTCGGGGCGCTGAAGAAGGAACCCTTTTCTTCGTTGGGCAGGGGCTCGGTGTTCCTTGATTGTTTCAAAGTTTGCCTCGGGTTTTCCTTAGGTGTTCGATACGAAATCGAAGTGCAACTTATGGGAAATAGGGGCCTCGTTCCTTATCTAGGGCTCCTTAGGTCAACGCCTCGACTGTACGTGGAACACCCGGAGTACAGCGCATCTGAAGTCAGGGCAGGGCCATCCCAGATCACTATCCGGATCGACACATGCCGCAGGATCTCAGGGCACCAGTGCCGCTGCCCTGCGCCTCGGGCTCCTGGTCGGCCCGCACCCCCGAAGAGGGCCGTGGAGCAGCGGTATGAATACCCATCGGTCGTTGGCACTGGGTATTTTTGGCTTCCCAGATTCCAGTCTACTTTCAGCGCCTTCCTACTTCAATCGGGGGTGGACAGAACCCCCAACAGTGACACGTCGACTAGTGAATTGTCCGTTTTCGGTTCTCGAGAGGGCGCCGTGGCCGTTATTTTCCAGGCTTGCGCCCGCCAGGTTTGGGCCTCAGGTCGTTCTCACTAAACCACGTTTTACTGAAGGGGGTTCTGTCCATCCCCGAGTCTTGGGGCCGTCCTGAGGCGGAGGAGGACGAGGAGGAGGAAGAGGAGGAGGACGATGAGGAGGAAGACGAGGAGGAGGAAGACGAGGAGGAGGAAGAGCAGGAGGAGGCGGAGGAGGAAGAGCAGGAGGAGGAGGAGGAAGAGCAGGAGGAGTCGAGTGGTTTTCCCTCCTCCATCCTCTGCAGGAGGCGGGCGGCGACCCAAGCTATTTCCAACGCCTTCCTGCTTCACGCTTCTGCCTACTTCTTCCGACCGACGGGCATCCCTTGACAGCCGCCTCCCTGATTCTTGGCCCATGCTGCCCCAAAGGTCCCGACCGTCACTTCTCACCAAACACACTCCTACCCAACCCGAAGGTCCCAGCCCCCCCCAAAAAAATTTGGGCTGCACTGTGTTTCTCGATGTTCCAGAGCGCCCCCCCATTGGAAATTGGCGCGCCCAACAGCGACTTCGGGTTGGGGTGGGGTGGCTGGGTAGTCAGACCGCTTCGCTGGGGGCAGTTTTTCGCCCCGGGTCCCTTTTTGTTGATCGCCTCGGGCGGGAAAGTTGCTTCCGGGGGCCGTAGATCAAAGAATCGGGGGCAGCCAAGAAAGCGGTAATGACTGACTATCCTTGCGATCCGACGTAGCGACAAAATATTGCAACATCGTAAACAGTCACGCCCAGAACCCTACACCGCACTTTTCTGTGCCATTTTTCCGACTGGATCGATATGTGAGGGTCGGGGGGCCCGAAATCATTATCTTGGTGAAGGACCCATACGTACGCAGTTGTGAGTACCGCAATTGTGAATCTCTTCTTCGGTGGAGCTCCCTATGGGGCCGCGGGACGCTGCACTGGGTGTGGGGGACGCATGCGGGCGGTAACACTGGGGCTGACGGTGGAGCTCCCTATGCGGCCACGAAGCGCTGTACTGGGTGGGGGGACGCATGCGGGCGGTAACACTGGGGCCGTCGGTGGAGCTCCTTATGGGGCCACGAAGCGCTGTACTGAGTGGGGGGGACGCATGCGGGCGGTAGCACTTGGCCGTCGGTGGAGCTCCCAATGTGGTCACGAAGCGCTGTACTGGGTGGTGGGGACGCATGCGGGCCGTTGCACTGGGGCTGTCGGTGGAGCTCCCAATGTGGCCACGAAACGCTGTACTGGGTGTGGGGGACGCATGCGGGCGGTAGCACTGGGGACGTCGGTGGAGCTCCCTGTGGCGCCACGCAACGTGTGAGGGGTGTGCCGAAACGAGCGGTGACGATGATGATGATGATGATGATGATGATGATGATGATGATGATGATGATGATGATGATGATGATGATGATGATGATGATGATGATGATGATGATGATGATGTGATGATGATGATGATGATGATGATGATGATGATGATGATGATGATGATGATGATGATGATGATGATGATGATGATGATGATGATGATGATGATGATGATGATGATGATGATGATGATGATGATGATGATGATGATGATGATGATGATGATGATGATGATGATGATGATGATGATGATTACCCTTACCTTTCCTCGACGAATGGGGCTGCATGCCAACTGGTTGGGGTACAAATTGAGGCGTGAAAACCGTCGCTGGACCGCACTCTCGCTGATCCTGTCCTGGTCAGCTATGCTGGCTGGTGCGCACGCTCGATCGATGCTACAACTCGGAACGCGGCGGGGCAGGCTGCACACGAGGGGAGGCTGGCGCGCCTCTGGGAAACGAGCTATCTGCACATATGCACGGCATGTGAGGCTTGGAAAAAGGAGGAGCGGCATTCAGTTGGCCAGGCAGCCAATGCTAGCAGCCATGGTTCAATCGAACTCGAAGGGGCAGTAGAACTGGGGCCGTCGGTGGAGCTCCCTATGGGGACACGAAACGCTATGTTGGGTGGGGGGGACGCATGCGGGCGGTAGCACTGGGAGTTTCGGTGGAGCTCCGTATGGGGCCATAAAACGTTGTACTGGGTGGGGGGGACGCATGCGGGCGGTAGCGCTGGGACCTTCGGTGGAGCTCCCTACGGGGCCACGAAACGTTGCACTGGATGGGGGGGACGCATGCGGGCGGTTGCAGTGTGGCCGTCGGTGGAGCTCCCTATGGGGCCGCGGGACGCTGTGCTGGGTGGGGGGAAGCATGCGGGCGGTAGCGCTGGGAGCTTCGGTGGAGCTCCTTATGGGGCCACGAAACGCTGCACTGGGCAGGGGGGACGCATGCGGGCGGTAGAACTGGGACCTGTGGCGGGCTCGTTCTGGCCGTACCGATCGGGAAACGATATATTACAAAATGGTTATACTACGGTGGGGGCGTTGGTTAAGGAATGCGCCCAGGAGGCGCCAGACCCTGGAGGATTCCTTATCTGATGAGGGTGGCGGTGACACCCATGGCCACTCCTTGATTGGAGTTCCGCGGGCTTCCAGACCCTGGACTCCTTATCTAAGGGTTCCTTATCCAATGTCGGACGCACGCCTCCGAGGAGGACACATAGTATTAGTATGTCCCTGTGTATCCCATGTTTTTGTTTCGCCCCCCTTCTTCCCAGACCCCCGACGTCGTTTTTTTTCACCGCGTTGAGCCCTAGAGGTCTGGACCCATTCCCTGGGACCGGATCTTCATCCCAAGACGTTTGTTGACGGCCCTGAGGCCCGGGAAGGGCCCCCGGAGGCCGCAATTAGCAAAAAAGAAAACCATCCCCGTCGTGATTTCGCGCGCACCGCGAGGGGGTCTGAGAATTGGGCGCCCACCTCGAGCTTGGGTCGTCCCCCGAGCTGGACCCTGAGATCCGACGTCGCAAAAAAAGTTGCAACGTCGCAGACATCATGCCCAGAGCCCTGTAGACCCCGCCTTTCTGCCTCGCTTTCCGACCAGGATCCATCTGTGAGGGCCCCAGGGCCCGACATGGAGCGCAAACGCCCGTAGTTAAAAGATTGCGACGCCGGGATCTCCACTGAGATCGGCGGCCCGCTTACTATGTGGATAGGCCACTTCTAAGTGGATAGCCACCCACTTTGGCGACTTAGCTAAACGGGATAGAACTACGTTGCCTAAGTGGGTTAGCGTGGACTTTAGCCAAGTGGTCTAAACGACTTAGCCGAAGTGGGCTAAGCAGGTTAGCGCCCTGCGATGGGGGGATGGGCTCGGGGGATTGGGGAGATCGGGTTCTCTGCAGGGGAGATTGGGTTCCCAGAGATCCGATGTCCTGATTTTTCCATACGGCCCGGCCCTTCCGACAGGAGCCCATCCGGCGCGCCGAATGGACTCCATCGAGCGCGCGGCGTGGGAACCGACCAACAAAAAAAGATGGAGTCCATCCGGCGCCGAATGAACTCTCGAGATTAGAGCCCATCCGGCGACAAAGGAGTCCATCCGGCGTAAAACAGAGTCCATCCGGCGAACCGGTAGAGTCCATCCGGCGGCCTTAGAGTCCATCCGGCGCCAAGTTAGAGTCCATCCGGCGGCATTCGAGAGCCCATCCGGCTGGCAAAATGACCATCTTGGCATCCGAGTCCATTCGGCGGATAGCCCCGTTGTGCGCGCTGCTTGCACATCCCCTCGACCCCGCGCCCCCATGCCCCCGCGACCCCATTCCACCCACGACCTTATCACCCCGCCACCACGCGACCCTATCCCGCGACCACAAGTCCTCACACGACCCAGCGACCTCACCGCCCACCACATCTCCGCCATGTCGTCCCGCCGCCTCCGTGATCTCTGCCCGATTCCCTGCCCTGGAGGGGTGGAAGGAAGCAGGCGGCGAGTCCGTCTAAAAGGTTCGCTTGATTGATGATTTCTCGGGTCGCTGGTCAATTCAGCAACGGCAATCGGGGAGCCCATGCCGCGAGTGCGCTGTGTGCTTCCGGAAAGAGGATCTCAAATGTGCCTTTAAATCCCCGCCGCCCCACGAACCCGCGACCTCACGCCACTGCCCCGAGACCCCGCTGCTCCGCAACCCCGCAGCCCCACTTCCCCGCCACGCCACCGCCTCAGCGGATCCTCAGGATCCTTCTCCCCAGGAAAATCCTTGGGATCACTGAGGATCCCTAGCGGATCCAAGGGGGGCCCCACGGATCTTTCGGGATCCTCTGGGGATCCGTGGGGATGTTTCGCTGTTCCATAAGGAAAGCCTCAGGATCCTTTGGGATCTTTAGCGCGCCCCCTGGAACACCGTAAAGATCTAGGGGTCCTTAGCGGTCCCACGGGAAACCCTAGGGATCTTTGGGGATCCTCAGCGGATCCTTAAGGAAGTTTCGGACCCCTTAGCGGATCTCCCCAAGGATATCTCGGGATTCTGAGCGGCACCCTCGAGAAACGCTAAGGATCCTTGGGGGTCCTTCGCGGATTCCTACAGGGAAAGCCTAGGAATCCTTGCAGATCCTTGGCGGATTCCTTAGGAAACCCTCGGGGTCTTTGGGGAACCTTGAAAGGACCCCCAGGGAAATGTCTCTCTTTCTCTCTTTGTCTCTGTCTCTCTCTCTCTCTCTCTGTCTTTCTCCTTTTCCCCCTGGCCCCCTGAACTTTGTTTATCGCTGTGGTTTACCATCCACGGAAACCGAGGCACATGAGGCACCCTACACGTGCAGATGAACATCTGAATTTCCATTGTTTGTTTACACATTGAATTTAATAGGTTTGGATATTTGGCTTTTCTCCTCCTCTACCGACCCTACACGAGCCGATGCAAATCTTAATTGCCATTGTTTGTTTACAGATTGAATTTAATAGGTTTGGAACTTTGGCGTTTCTCCTCCTCCTCCTCCTCCTCCTCCTCCTCCTTCTCCTCCTCCTCCTCTCTCTCCCTCCTTCTGTCTGTCTATCTTTCTCTACTTCTTTTTTTTTTTTCTCTCTCTCTCTCTCTCTCTAACTATATGTATATTTCTGTCTCTGTCTCCCTCGCCGCCGTCGGTCCTCGGACCTCGATCCTCGACTCTGGGATCTCGATCCTCGATCCTCGGACTTCGCTTCTCGATCCTCGATCCTCGGCTTTCGGTCCTCTTAACATCATCTCTTTTCCCTCCCACATGCTGGCCTCCGGTAGGCAACATCTATAATCCCCCCGCAACCCCGAGTTTTATTATCCCTGTGGCATTAATCTCGGGGGCACTCGGTTACTTAGGGAAATGCGCGAATTCATTCCACGTTTGTTTGGGACCCCCCACCGAGCACCGACATGACTACATTGCATACCAATGGCATGCCAAAACAACAACGAGGAAACACACGTGACAGTCCGTGCGCACTGGGAGATTTGAAGGAATGCGCGGGAACGCCGAGCGCTAGGAGTGCCTGAGAGGCGCCAGCCCAATGATGCGATTTTTTGAGCGAGGGCATTCCAAAAATGAGAATTTCTTTCGCTGTTTTTCAAAAACTCACTTCGGATTTCAAAGAGTCCATTCGGTGAGACCTTTTCACAGAGCCCATCCGGCGGAATGAGAGCCCATGCGGCGGGATAGAGCCCATCCGGCTGGAAGAGAGCCCATCCGGCTGACATTAGAGCCCATCCGGCGCGCCGAATGGTTTCTTTTTTCAGAAAATCCACTCGGCGAGAAAACAGAGCCCATCCAGCAAAGGGGGTCCATCCGGCGAAAAGAGAGTCCATCCGGCGACGCGACCTATTATTTGTAATGTTTTCTACACGTTTAGTTCACGCAGATCAGAGCCCATCCGGCGCTTGCGCGGAGATTCGCTGAATGCAGTTCCATTCGGCGCCGAACGGACTCTTTTGGGAAGGGCTGGGGGGGTCCCCAGAAGCCTCGACCCATTCCCCGGAACCGGTTTCTAATCCTGAGTCGCTTTTTGACGGTCCCGGGGCCCAGCGAGGGCCCCTTGGTTCGGGAGCGGAAAAGAGGGGGGGGATGACTAGGGGGGGGGGGGATTTCATGGCGCGGGCCCAGATTTTTCCTCAGATCTCATGGCGCCTCTTCTTATTTCATTACGTCTCAGGCCCCCCCGCTGGGCCGCGCACGTGCCGCCGGTCATGATTTGCACCCCCCCTTCTTGGACACCCCCTCTCGGCCGCTCCCGAGTGGGGGGGCGAAGTCTGCGAAAACCCTCCGCCGTGATTCCTTCCTTGCGTCGGCTCTCTGGGGGGGCGACCGGGCTCGCCGCTCCCGTGAGCGCCGGGCTTCAGTCGGGCTCTGTCCCCCTACGGGGGGATTTTCGACGAAAAACCAAACATACCCCAAACATAGTCCAAAAATAGTCAGGGGACTATTTTTTGAGCTTTTTTCGACGAAAAATACAACATACCCCAAAACATAGTCCAAAAATAGTCTGGGGACAATTTTTGGGGAATTTTTTTGGCCTTCTTGGGGCGTTTTGGGGGTATTTTTGTTTTTTTCGTTGACAATCCCCCTGTAGGGGGACACGCCCGACATAACGCTGGGCACCTCGCGGGCCCCCCCGGCAGGCGGAGGCCCTGCTGCAGGCGCTGCAGGCCGCCGGGCCCGGCGCCGGCGCCGCGGCGGCCTCGGGCGCGGGCTCCTCGGCCGTGGCGCCCGCGAGCGGCGGCTCGGCGCCACCCCAACATGCGAGTACTGTACATTATCCCAGAGATCCAACGTATTGAAAAAATCACGACGGAGGTTTTTCGCCAACGTCGGCCCCTGGGGGCCTTCGCCGGGCCTCGGGGCCGTCAAAAAACGACTCGGGATGAAAAACCGGTCCTGGGGAATGGGTCGAGGCTTCCGGGGACAGTACTCCACCACCACGCCGATTCCTCCTCTCTCCTCTCTGCCCTCCTCTTCCTCTCCTCTTACCTGGGGGAGGGAGGGGGTGAGGGAGGTGGTGGTGGTGTATGTGTCTGGGCCCCCCCACACTACATGTGCGTCGCCCCCCAGGGGCGACCCTGAGATCCTGGCGTTGCAATGTTTTTGTGCGTCGTGGCGGGCGCTTTGTGGCCACACCGCTCGGGAAGGGATCTGCTACAAGATGGGTATACTAGATGTTAGGGTCGGACGCGCGCCTCCAAGGAGGACACGTAGTGCTACTATGTCTTTGTGCGTCCCAGGCTGGACCACGCCGGCGTCTCCGGCGCAGGCGCGCGCGCCGACCCCCCGGGGCGGTTTGTGAGCGGGGATCAGAGGAGTCGGAGGGAAAGGTAGCGGTATCGGTGCCTTTTTTAGTTTCCCCAGGGGCGGTTCGCAAGCGGGGATTCCGGGAGCCTTGAGACGGGGTTCAATACTAACGGGGGTCGGCCAGAGCGCCGGATCTTGCAGGATCCTGCAGAGCCAGGGGCGCATCGACCCGGGCTTGCGCGCAGGATCTTGCGCAGGATCTTGCAGGATCCTGCAAAGCTTGATTGGCCCAGGTTTGCGTTGACCCGGGTCAGTGCATCCCCGAGACTGCTTTTTCCCGGACGGGCTACGACCGCTACTTCAAGGGCGTGGCTTAATGGGGGGGTCATGAGTGGGGGGTTCAGAAACGGTCCCCTTGCGTGCCCCTTTCGGGCCCCTCTGGAGCCCCAGGGGGCTCGTTTAAGTACCGTTTGGGTACCTTTTCGGACCACGCTCGCCACCCCCCCATTTATGACCCCCCCATTACGCGGCGCCCAAACTTCCGCCCGTCGAGGGTGTGACGCTGGGAGAAACTCTTCGACCCCCACAGGCGGAGGCCCATCGCGGAACGCATCCCTGCGACTGCGTCTCCGCGGGATGGCGCCCCAGAGTAGAGACCATGACCGCGAGGGCGCGGAGGTGGACCCAGACGTGCGACGTTCTGATTGTTTCGGAACGGGGTCCCTGGAAGTCCCGACCCTTTCCCCGGGACCGGTGTTTTGTCCTGAGTCGTTTTTGTCACGGCCCCGAAGCCCGGCGAGGGCCCCCAGGGGCCGAAAACGGCCAAAAGCCGCTTGCCCTGATTTTGTTACGGCGAGATCATGTCTGGGGATACGTTCGCCGCTATGTGGGCACCTCGCGACTGCGTATCCGCGGATTCCGCGATTGCGTACCCCGCGCGCGCTGCGTGTACCATGCGACTGTGTATCCGCGAGACCGCGCCCGGGATTTCGCACCACGATGCACGCCGGTCGTTGGAAGTATGTATATCTGGATTATAATAAATCCCTTCTTAATCGTCCCCTGGGTCCGGTTTTTTTAGGCGCCGTTTTTTTGTAATTGGGGGGTCCAGGGCGCTTTCTTTGAATCGGAGCTGAGGGGGTGCGGTTTACTGAGGCGCCCCGTCGAAGAGGGGGGTCCGGAATAGTAGGTCGCATTTGGAGGGGGGTCCGTTTTTTTAGGGGGGGTCGATTGCTAAGGGATTTGGAGTAAACCCCCAGATCCGGCGTTGCATTTTTGCCCACGCCGCCCTCGAGAGCTGGGCTGCCAGGGCCGGCCACGAGGCCTCGCCGCTTGAACTCGCGAGGCCGTGGAGAGGGGCGGCGGCAGCCCCCCTCCCTGGCGCTAAGTCGGGCCTGTCCCTCTACAGGGGGAATCTTCAAAACATGGTCAAGATAGTCTGGGGACTATCTTCTGAACTTTTCTTGGTCAGTTTTGATTCTGTGTTGCATATTCTTGAGCTTTCGTCCAAAATCCCCCTCCCCTGCAGGGGGACGGGCCCGACCTAAGCCTGGCGCCGCAGGGCCTCGGCGACAGCCTGGGAAGCAGCGGCACCGGCGCCCCGCCCCGGCTTTCTGGGCTCCGCCGTGCTCCGAGGCGTGGCGGAGGTGCGCCCCGGAGAGGGTGCGAGGAAGGTGGGCGGAGGTCCGAGGCCCCCTCGGGCAGTGAACAAAGATCTACTGGTCTCGCCTGGGGGTTTTGCCTAAGTGTGCTTTCAGGCCCCTGGAGACCAGGACACAGATAAGCCAGGACACGGAACACCAAGGAAACGAAATCTTTTCCTGCAAGGTCACGTTTTTCACCACCTGTGCATGTTTTGTTTGCTGCGCTGCAGGATTCGGGTTTGTGTCCGGGTTTAGGAGGGTCTTGCAGGCTTTTGAGGCTTGTGTCCGGGTTTATTCTGAAAGTGTTGCAGTGCAGTATCTTGTTCGTGCCGCCGTTTGGAGAATTTGGTTTCGAGGGATGTTGGGTGTCCAGGTCTAGCGTGTCCGGGTCTACGGGGCCCTGATGCTTGTGGGCTCCGCTTGTACAGGATAGGTCAGAGTGAAATGAGTCTTGCGAGGTATGCGTCTTAGGGGGCTGTCCTGCGAGCGTGGCCGAAATTGTTCGACCCCGTGATAGCATGTCGCGTTTTTCTCTTACAGGCAGTGAACAAAAATCATGACGGCAGGTCTTTCGCTACTCTCGGCCTCTGGAGGCCCCGGGCAGGCCTCAAGAGCGGCAAAACACGGTTCAGGATGAAGAACCGGTCCCGGGGAATGGGTGGAGACCTTTCTGGGGTCGACGTTATGAAAAAGAACAGGTGAGCGGAGATTCTCGAAGAAGAAGAAGAAGAAAGGCCATAAACATAAACTTTTGGCGCTCCACGCGGAGCGCCAAAAGTTTGCTTGATGGCGTTTTCTCTTCTTCCACATTCCCGCCCCAGAAGAAGCAGGGCGGATATTTCCGCAGAGGCAGGGTGCAAGCAGCGAGGGCAAAGAGTGGGGCGGGAGTCTGCAGCAAATGAGCTTTAGCAGTATAGGTCGGCAATTTCTGCCATGCTTGCGACATCGCCCAACGCACGCGGACCCGACGCTTTTACCTAACAGCTTGTGCTGATAGGTTTCTAGTAGGGTCAAAAGAGAGCATCATGACACTCCAGGGGGGTCCGGGCGGAAGCCGGCAGAAACCGGGAGAATCCGGCGGAGCTCGTTCCGTGCGTGCAGGTACGCACGGGAGCCACCTCGGCGCCATCGGAGGTGCCTTCCGTGCGTGCAGGCACGCACGGGAGCCACCTCGGCGCCATCGGAGGTGCGTTCCGTGCGTGCAGGCACGCACGGGAGCCACCTCGGCGCCATCGGAGGTGCGTTCCGTGCGTGCAGGTACGCACGGGAACCACCTCGGCGCCATCGGAGAAGCGTTCCGTGCGCGCAGGTACGCACGGGAGCCACCTCGGCGCCATCGGAGGTGAGTTCCGTGGGTGCAGGTACGCACGGGAGCCACCTCGGCGCCATCGGAGGTGCGGCTGAGGCTGAGGCAGGCTGAGGCTGAGGCTGAGGCTGAGGCTGATGCAGGCTGAGGCTGATGCAGGCTGAGGCCGCAGGAGTATGCGGGAGCGCAGCAGGCTGAGGCTGAGGCAGGCTGAGGCTGAGGCTGAGGCTGATGCAGGCTGAGGCTGAGGCAGGCTGAGGCCGAAGGGGTATGCGGGAGCGCAGCAGGCTGAGACTGACGCAGGCTGAGGCTGAGGCTGAGGCTGATGCAGGCTGAGGCTGAGGCAGGCTGAGCTGACTTGTCCTGTGGAGCTCCAGTGTCACAGAAGATGCATATGTAGCTTCCTCGTCGCATTAGGGGCTCCAGCGTCACCGAGTTTGTCCTTTTACCGTCGCTGTCGTGCCGCGGGGCGCTTCAGCGGGCAATCATGCGCATGAAGTACGCCACGCGCCTGCGCGCTCACGAAGAGGGCCAGGGCGCCCTGTCGCCTGCGGGCGACCGCGCGGGCTTGCCCCCGCAACAGCCAAAAAGGGCATGCCCAAACGCCCGGTAAAGTCCATGTCAAGATCGATGACAACGATGAGCTCTTCTTGAAGGCCGAGCCGGTGACTGCTGGCAGTGCTTCTCAGCCCGCCGGCCCTGACCTGCGTGGAGTGCTCGCGATTACCCCGCAGGCCCGTCCCTGGAAGTTCAAAGCAACGGCGGATGGCCCGGCCATCACGGTCTCCAAGACACAGTTGACCGTGCTGCCTAAGAAGCAGGGCAGTCCGCATGGCGTGCAGGGCAAGACGGCGGACCCAGGCTTCATCGTGCACTGGACGTTTCCGCCAGGACTCAAAAAAGAGTCCATTTGGCTGGCCTACTACGTCAGCCTGTCGCGGCCCCGGAGCTTCGGCCAGCTCTTGAGCCACGGCTTGCCTGACCGGAGGAGCATCATCGAGTCAGGCCCCCCAGAACAGATCGCGAAGGCCTTCGACGAATTCTTCGCAGACAAGATTGCCGCGACAAAAATCGCCTGCGCGAAGGCCCGACAGGCGCTGGGCTGGCCTGCGCGAGCTTGAGGGGCCCTGAGATGCAGCCTGCTCTGTGGCGGTGCTGCTCAGCCTGGCCGTCTGCATTCGCGTGGTTCTTCTCAGCCTGCATTCGCGTGGTGCTTCTCAACCTGCACTCGTGTGCAGCCGTGGACTGTGAGATACGGTGCTCCTCAGCACGTTTCGTTCGAGGCTGAATTCATTGATAGCAGTGTCTCGTTTGGACTTACACCCATTGATAGCAGCGTCTCGTTTGGAACGAACACAAAAACATGGTGCTGTCTCGTTGATAACAGTGCCTCCCTTGCAGAGACATCCACTATTGATAGCAGCGTCTCGTTTCCAGACGCATCCGCAGTAGTAAGTAGTAGTGTCTCGTTCGAAATTACATCCATTGATACTCGTGTCTCGTCTGGGGCGGAAGCCACTAATAGCAGCGTCTCGTTTGCACCTACACCCCTGCATAGCGGCGTCTCGTTTGGACTGGGCACAAAAAGAATGTGCTGTCTCGTTGATAATAGTGCCTCCTTTGCAGACACGTCCACTATTGATCGCAGCGTTTCGCTTCCAGTCAAATCCGAACATGAATCTAAAGTATAATGCTTCTATATATGCTCATACACATGGCGGTTAGGTTGCTTTGCTGGGATAATTTTGGGGCGGAGCCAGTCCCGAGCGAACCAGGGACTTTTCGACCTTGTCGTTGCCCCTCGCTCGAAGAACAAAAAGCGGCGTTCCTCCTACTGGCGAACCCTGGACTTTCCAGCCCTACGGCGGGGGCGTTCGTTAAGGAAAGTGCCCAGGAGGCCCCAGACCCTGGGGGATCCCTTATCTGATGAGAGCGGCGGTGGCATCCGTGGCCAATCCACGATTGGAACGCCACCGGCTTCCTGACCCTGGAGTCTTTCTCCGGGCTCGACTGAACGGTGTTTTCGAGATTTCGTGGGCCGTTTTCGTCTCGATTTCGTTTTGCTGCAAAGGCAGATTGAGCACACAACGGGGGAAACCGAAGCCAAGCAGACAACGAACAACAATGTTCAGGTCGATCTTTGTTCGGCGGCGCGCGCAAGGGGGTATGGGGGAGGGGGGAAGGCGCCTTAAAACGAGGCTGTTGCTTGAAGACGCCGGCCCTACATCTACAGCCAAGGCCCGCGCCTACCAAAAAGCAGCCTCCTTCTGAGAAGCCTTCCCCTTTTCAGGCCCTACCCCGCTTGTGCGCGTGGCCACTCGACGAGCCCAGCGACCCACTGAAGGCACAGCTTGGCCTCCAGTGAGCTTGCTGCCGCCACCCCGTTGCGAGTGCGCCGTCGCAGGCCATTGGCTGGCCGAGGTGTGTTGCGGCGGGAGCGCGGCACGTCCCGTGCACCACGACTTCGGCTGCGGCGACGACGACGACGACGACGACGACGACGACGACCAACAACCACCACCACAACCACACCACCACCACCACCACCACGACGACGACGACGACGACGACGACCCCAGACCCCCGACGTCATGATTTTTTCGTAACGTCGACCCTCCGAGGTCTCGACCCCTTCTCCTGGACCGGCTAAACCTCCCGTCGTGGTTTTTTCATTGCCCGCTTGGGTCTGGGACGACGACGACGACGACGACGACGACGACGGCGACGACGACGACGACGACGACGACGACGACGACGGCGACGACGACGACGACGACGACGACGTCGCTGCGCCTCGCCAGGCGGCTGCCGGCGAGTCGGCCGTCGGCGCGGGCCCTCTGGGCGGCGGCCCCCCCAGCGGGCGGCCGCCGGAGCCGGCCGGCGCGGCCCCGGGAGGCCCGAGGGCTCCGGAGCGCGGCGGCCTCAGCAGACCGACGACGACGACGACGACGACGACGACGACGACGACGACGACGACGACGACGACGACCGACGACATGTCGACCACGACGATGACGTCGACATGTCGTCGACGACCGACGACATGTCGACCACGACGACGACGACGACGACGACGACGACGACGACGACGACGACGACGACGACGACGACGACGACGACGACGACGGCGACGACGACGACGACGACGACGGCGCCGACGGCGGCGGCGGCGACGGCGCCGACGGCGGCGGCGGCTTGAGGCTCGGCAGGAGGTCGGGCACGGGGAGGCCCAGGCCCCCTCGCGGTGCGCAGGCGAAAATCACGGCGGGGGGTTTTGTTCATCGCTGTCTGCGGCCTCCTCCTCCCTCCTCCCTCCTCCCTCCTCCCTCCTCCCTCCTCCCTTCTCCTCCTCATCCTCCTTCTCCTCCTCCTCCTCCTCCTCCTCCTCCTCCTCCTCCTCCTCCTCCTCCTCCCCCGGCGGGGGGGGGCGGGCCCTGTGTACCGGGCTGGACGAAAGGTTTCGGCCCCCTCCCGGTGCGCAGGCGAAAATCACGGCGGGGGGTTTTGTTTCTCGCTGTCCGCGGCCTCGGGGGGGCCCTGCATACCGGGCCGGACGAAAGGGGGGGACCCGTTTCTCATCCCGAGTTGCTTTTTGGCGGTTCCGGGGCCCAGCGAGGGCCCCCAATAGGGGCCGAGATCTGCGAAAAGCCTCCGCCGTGATCTGTTCCGTGCGTCGGATCTCTGGGGGGGCGACGGGGCTCGCCGCTGCCGGGAGCGCTGGGCTCGGGCCGAACGAAAGGAGGAGGAGAAGGAAGGAGGAGATGGAGAGGAAGGAGGAGAATAGGAGAGGACGAAGGAGAATAGGAGGGAGGGCCGAAGGAAGGAGTAAAGAGCTGGGAGAGCGCCCTGCCAAGCTCCTCCCTCCCTCGCCTCCGGCAGCCGCCCCCGAGCCACGTCCAGAACGAAGACACAACGACGCCAACAGAGCTGAGCATTCGGGCCGGGCGAAAGGGGGGGGATTGGGAAAGGGGGGGTTACGAAATCTGCTGCATGCAGCTGGTTTCGGCCCCACCGAGGGGCCCATTCCTCGATACGTAGCCGCCTCCGGCGCCGGGAGGCGCCAGGGAAATCAGCTAAGTGAGCTGAGTCTCAACCCCTCCCTTTGCTATCCCCCCCTTTCGCCCGACCGGAGGTGTGCAAGCAAAAATCGCGGCGGGGGGTTCTGCTTCGCTGTCTTCGGCCTCGGGGGGCCCTTTTCCGGGCTTCGGGGCCGCCAAGAAGCGATTCAGGCTGAGAAACTGGTCCCGGGGAAGGGGTCCAGACTTAGGTCGGGCCTGTCCCCCTACAGGGGGATTTTCGACGAAAAATTCGGAAATACGCCAACGATATCCCAAAAAGGTCAAACAATACCAAAAAAATAGTACCCGGATTATTTTTGAATTATTTTTGGGGTACTTCTTATTTTTCGTCGAAAATCCCCTTGTAGGGGGACAGGCCCGACGTAAGTCCAGACCTTTGGGGGTCGACGCTGTGGAAAAATCACGACGTCGGGGGTCTGGGTTTGCGGAGTCGGCCAGGATCGGCCACCGCGGGCCTTCTCTCCAGCTGTAGGGCTGGCGTTCTAAGGAGCAGGCTTCTTCTAAGCAGCCTTTCCTTGGCGCGCCTCCTCCTCCTCCTCCTCCTCCTCCTCCTCCTCCTCCTCCTCCTCCTCCTCCTCCCTCCTCCTCCTCCCCCTCCTCCTTCCCCCCTTGGCGCGCCGCCAGAGACGCAACACGTACAGCCAGACCGAGGTATAAGATCGAGGTCGGTTTTGGGAGGGCATCCTATAATGCTATTCGTGTTTGTTTGATGTTTCGCTTTGCGTCCTGGGGAGGGTACCCTTGGATGTTCTGTGTGTTGGCCGGCGGAGGGTCTCATGCTCTTCAGGGTTATTCGTTTGGCCTGGGTCCGACTGCACCGTGCTCAGAATGTCCCGGCGTTTCGGCCGCGCTCGCAAGACAGCTTTGCGACGAACATGGAAATTCCCAGCCCGCCTGGCGAGGCGAGTTGTCCCCCAACCAGCGTTGACATCGAAACGGGGTGCCAGCGGGCATGCAAGTGCTTCAGGAGGGGAACAAAAACACACACAGACACAAGCAATCGTCGACTCCCAGGAGAATATGGGAAAATATGGGCAGTGGGGGGGGGGGAAGACAAAAGCCCAGAAAATATGATAAGATCTGGGGAATCTTGTTGTTTGTGTGCAGCTATTCGTGTGTCCTGGGGCCCCCCTTCAGAGGATGGGCGAACGCAGCCGGCCGATTCCGGCGGGCGGCGCTCGGTGGGCGCCTCCTCGCTCGCACGCCTCTCCTACCGGTGGCGGAGCGTCCTGGCTCGCCTATAGTCCGAGGCCCGAAAACCATCACTTCACCAATTTTGGGCCCCAGGGCCCACTGAGGCCCCAGGGGCCCCAGATTAGTGAAGTGATGTTTTTTCCCACGTGAGGACCCCGAAATGCATCACTTCACTAAACCGAACCCAGGACCAAAGTCAGGGGCCGAATTGCTGCTGTGATGCCACATCGGCCTCGCCTATAGCCCTGCCAAACAGTGTTCTAAGAACCTTTTGGCGCCCCCACGAAGTGTTCTGAGAGCATTTCTGGCTGGGACTGTCTCGTTTTATCACATCGGGCCTCCCAGAGGAGGAAGAGCCGGGGAGGGAAGAGGTACCCATAATTCAGGCAGTGGCGAAGCGTCCTGGCTCGCCTAGAGCCCTGCCAAGCAATGTTCTGAGAACCTTTTGGCGCTCCCACGAAATGTTCTGAGAGCATTTCTGGCCGGGACTGTCTCGTTTTATCACATCGGGCTTCCCAGAGGAGGAAGAGCCGGGGAGGGAAGAGGTACCCATAATTCAGGCAGTGGCGAAGCGTCCTGGCTCGCCTATAGCCCCACCAAGCAATGTTCTGAGAACCTTTTGCCGTTCCCACGAAATGTTCGGAGAACATTTCTGGCTGGGACTGTCTCGTTTTATCACATCGGGCTTCTGTTCTAAGAGCATTGTTTGTGTTCTTAGAACATGCTTAGGTTCTGAGAACATGTCGTGGTAGGACTTTAGGAATGCCAGACGGTCGGTCTCTGCTCAACTCTCTCTCTCTCTCTCTTTTATTCTCTTGTTGATGCGGATGTTTTTTTTTTTTTTTTTTTTTTTTTTCTGGGCCGTTGTGGGGACGCGCGGTGGCTTTCTTGCGTCGTCGAGGGGCCCTCTCAGGCCGTCCATGGTGCCTCGGGAGGCCCGCCTGGGTCATCTTGGACCCCTCGTGCGCCGTCCTGGGGCAGTATTGGAGTCCCCCTGGGCCATTTTGAGCCGACGGATGCCCGAAATAACGAGGATGCCACAACCCTTCCAACACGCAAGGGCGATCCATGAGTTAGGCTCTTAGGGCTGGGCATGGTGCTTGCAAATCATTCGGACCATCCACTGATTTGGGCTCTTTTCCGGTGAAATGTATATTGCAGTGGCCTTCGGCCAGTGCCGCCGATCCGGGTCGCTCGGGGTGCCCCCCAGACTGGGCGGCGACACTTCGCCGACAGACACGCGCGCACACGCTCAGATACATTACGCGCACACACGCACAAACACACACACGCATACACAACACACAACACACAACACACAACAAACACAACACATGACACACAGACGCAACACAGACACAGACAGACACATACACACACATCACACACAACACACACAACACACACACAACACACACACAACAAACACAAAACACACACACAACACACATAACGCACACAACACACACAACGAACACAGAACACAACACACACAACACACACACAACACACACAACACACACAACACACACAACACACAACACACACAACACACAACACACAACACATAACACAACACACGGCACATACAATGCACACAACACGCACAACACACACAACACACACACAACACACAACAAACAACACACACAACACACAACACATACAACACACAACACACGACACACAACCCACGCACACAACACACGCAACACACAACACACATCGCACACAACACACACAGTAGACACAACGCACAACACACAACGCACACAATACACAACACACAACGCACACAACACACAACACACACAACACACACATAGCACACAACACACAAAACACACAGCAGACAACACACACAAACCACACAATACAATCAACATTTACAGCACACAACACACAACACACAACACACACATAACAAACACATAACACAACACATACAACACAAACACAACACAACACATTTACAATGCACACAACACAGACAACACACAACACACAACACACACAGACAACACACAACACGTACACACAACACACAACGCACACGCCACACAACACACAACACACAACACACACAACACGCACACGTCACACACAACACACAACGCACACAACACACAACACACGCACAACACACATAGCGCACACAACACACGCACAACACACGCACAACACACACACAACGCACAACCCACGCGCGACACACACAGCACACACAACACACACAGCACACAACACACACAGCACGCACAACACACAACACACACAACACACACAACACACGCACACACGCACGCACGCACGCACACGCACGCACGCGCGCACACGCACACATTCACGAACACACACGCGCACGCACACACGCGCGCACCCACGCACACAACGCACCACAACACACTACAACACAAAACTACACAACGCAACACAACACAACACAACGCACACACACAACCCGCTACGCACAGCAGACAACACACGCCGGCACACAAAACACCACAACACACATAACACATTACACACAACACACGCCCAACACACAACACACAACACAGACACCACACAACACACAATACACAAAACACAGCCAACACACAACACACAACGCACACAACACGCAACACACAACACGCACACCACGCACACACAATATGCACGCAGACACACACAATACACAACACACACACAACACACAACACACACACAACTCACGCACAACACACGCACACACAGCTCGCACACACGACACCCATACAACAAACGCAATGCACACCACAACACACACACCACACACAACGCACACAACACACAACGCACAACACACAACAAACACACAGCACACAACACGCAGAACACACACACACAGCACGCACAACGCACAACACACACACAACACACGCATAACACACAACACACAACACACCCAGCACGCACACACACCACACATACAACACACACACAACACACGCACAACACAGACTCACACAACACACGCACAACACACATCACACACAACACACACAGCACACAACACACACAACACACACAACGCACACACAACACACCCAACACACACCACACACAACGCATACAACACGCACAAAACACAACACAGCACACAACACACACAACACACACCACACAACACACGCACCATACACAACACACACAACACACAACACACACGCACAACACACAACAGACAACACATGACACACAGACGCGACACACAACACACAACACACACGCACGCACTACACACAACACACACAACACACACACAACAAACGCAACACACAATACACACACGACACACACGCAACACGCACACACACAACACACAATGCACACGCAACACACAACACACAACACACACAACACACACACACAACAACCAAAAAACAACATACCCACAGCACACACAACACACAACACACAAAACACACACACACAGCACACACAACACACACACAACACACAGCGCACACATAACACACACGCAACACACAACACACAACATACACACAACACACACAACACACAACACACGTATACAACACACACAACCCACACAACACACACAGCACACAATACACGCAGCACGCAAAACGCACACAACACACACGCAACACACACAACACACGGAACGCACACGCAACGCACACAACACACGCACACAACACACAACACACACACAACACACACACAACCCACACAATACACAACATACTTCACACACAACACACAACACACAACACACACAACACACACACAACACACACACAACACACAACACACACAGCACACACAACACACACAACACACACACACACCGCACACACAACACTCAAACACACAACGCACAACACACAACACACTACACACACTACACAACGCACACAACACACAACACACGCAACACACACACCACACATAACATACAACACAACACACAGCACACAACACACACCACGCACACAACACACATCACACACAACACACAAAACACAACACACACAACACATACACAACACACGCAACACACAACATACACACAACATACACACAACACACAACACACAACACAACACACACACAACACACACAACACACACACACACACATCACACACAACGCACACACAACACACACAACACACAACACACAAAACACAAGTACACCCACAGACACACACACACCACGCACACACGCGTGCCACCTTCGAAGGCACATGCATACGCACACGTTGGCAACACACACACACACACACATCACGCACACCGCACAAACACACGCACACACACACACACCGCACAACAGACACACATTTCACCGCCACCTTCGTTTTCCCCCAATCTGTTGCCCGTTTTCCGCTCTCGTCCCGTTCCAATTCTCTCTCCCTCTTTCCCCGACTCCCTTCTCGCGCGCACGGACAAACATTACCCCGCGCACGCGGGCGCACGCGGGCACACCTCCTTCCCAGCCACCCTGGCAACCCTTCCAGAGGCTGAAGCTCATCCCGAGGCTGTAGCTGAGGCTCCTTCAAACTCACGGTCCCCAGGACCTCACCGTCGCCTCCCTTCCGCCATCGGAACTCACGCCACTGGACCCCCCCCCCACCCCTTTTTCCCCCAATTTGTCTACAGGCGGGACGGGGGACCGGACCCCCACTCCCTACGCCACTGGAGCCCACGCCACCGGACCCCCCCCCCTCCTCCGACCCCGGCAGAGCCACCCCGGCCACCGGAACACCCCCCCCTCTTCCCCCAATTCCCCCTGCTTTGTTGGGTGCGGCCTTATAAGTAGTTATAGGTTAGGTAAGTGGTTCTATTTTAGGAGAGGTTTGGATGAGTTAGGATTGGTTAGGAGGCCTATAAGTTTTTATAGGAATGTCGATAGTGATAGTGCCCCATAGCCCCCCCTATGTTTCACTATCGGATCTATAGGAGCTTACAGTGTCCTATCATCAGCAACACTTGGAATCCCTAAACTTATGTTTTTTCACTATTTTTTTTATTTGTTGACTATTTGTCATTATTTTTTACTATATTTCATTATTTTCATTATTTATCACTATTTATCACTATTTTTCATGTTTTCACTATTTTTTCACTTTTTCATTGCTTTTCCCCTCCTCCTCCTCTTCCTCGTCCCCCTCCTCCTCCTCCTCCTCCTCCTCCTCCTCCTCCTCATCATCCTCCTCTGCCCCCTCCTCCCCTTCCTCCTCGGCGCCCCTCTTGGGGCCTCGGCACCCCCTTGGTGCTGGCACTCCTGGGCCTCGGCACCCCCAAATCCGAAGCTCCGAAGCTCCTCCCATTCCTCTTCCTCCTCCTCCTCTTCCTCCCCCTTCTCCTCCTCCTACCCCTCCTCCTCTATCCTCTTTCCCCTCCTCCTCCCCCTCCTCCTCCTCCCCCTCCTCCTTCTCCTCCTCCTACCTCTCCTCCTCTATCATATTTCCCCTCCTCCTCCTCCCCCTCCTCCTTCTCCCCCTCCTCCTCCCCCTCGTCCTCCCTCTCCCCCTCTTCCTCTTCCTCCCCCCCCCCTCCTCCTCTATCCTCTTGCCGTTCCTCCTCCTCCCCCTCCTCCTCCCCCTCCGCCCCCCCCCTCCTCCTCCCCCTCCCCCTCCTCCCCTTCCCATTGGCAGCAGGCTGGATGTTAGCTGGATGTTGTCTGGGTGTTGTTTTCATGTTGATTTGTGTTGTTTTTTTTGTTGTTTTATGTTGTTTGTATGTTGTTTGTTGTTGTTTTTGTGTTGTCTTGTAGGGCGGGCGCCAGGCAACACCAGACAACACAATAACAACATAACAACAACAAACAAACAACAAACCACAACATGTTGTTGTTTGTTGTTGTGTGTTGTTTTATGATGTTGTTTGTTGTTGTTTGATGTTTTTGTGTTGTTTTTTTGTTGTCTGGTGTTGTCTTCTCTTTTTTCGTTTTTCCAAGTTTGTTGTTTCCCTCTCTCTCTCTCTTTTTCTAACTACTGTTACCCCCCCCCCCCCCCGCCCTCCGTCACCTCCCTCATCCGTTTCCTCCTCCCTCCTCAGCGGGCCAACCGCTTTGCGTTCGCTTCCCTCCTGCCTCCCCATTCTGCTCCTCAGCGGCCCAACCGCTTTGCATGGGAGGAGGAGGGAGGAGGAGGAGGAGGAGGAGGAGGAGGAGGAGGAGGAGGAGGAGGAGGAGGAGGAGGGAGGAGGAGGGAGGAGGAGGAGGAGGAGGAGGAGGCAAGGAGGAGGAGGAGGAGGAGGAGGAGGAGGAGGAGGAGGAGGAGGAGGAGGGGAGGAGGGAGGGGAGGGGGAGGGGGGGAGG
This sequence comes from Prorocentrum cordatum, assembly GCA_963575745.1. NCBI lineage: Eukaryota > Dinophyceae > Prorocentrales > Prorocentraceae > Prorocentrum > Prorocentrum cordatum. The sequence goes on along the minus strand of CAUYUJ010021865.1, from coordinate 7,541 downwards.
GGGAGGAGGGAGGAGGAGGAGGAGGAAGGAGGATAGGAGAGGAGGGAGGAGGAAGGAGGAGGAGAGGAGAGGAGGAGGAAGGACGGAGGCGGAGGAGGAGGAGGGAGGAGGCGGAGGCGGAGGGACGGAGGGAGGCGGCGGAGTGCGGAGGCGGAGGCGGAGGAGGCGTGGAGGAGGAGGCGGAGGCGGAGGGAGGCGGAGGCGGAGGAGGAGGAGGAGGAGGAGGAGGAGGAGGAGGAGGAGGAGGACGAAGAAGAAGAATAAGAAGAAGAAGAAGAAGAATAAGAAGAATAAGAAGAAGAATAAGAAGAAGAAGAAGAAGAAGAAGAAACAGAAGAAGCAGAAGAAGCAGAAGAAGCAGAAGCAGAAGCAGAAGCCGAAGCAGAAGCAGAAGCAGAATAAGAAGCATAATAAGAAGAAGAAGAAGAATAATAAGAAGAAGAATAATAATAAGAAGAAGAATAAGAAGAAGAAGAAGAAGAGGAGGAGGAGGAGGAGGAGGAGGAGGAGGAGGGGGCGCAACGTTCTGGGCGTGATTAAAAACGAAAGTTCTGAAGCGGCCAAACCGCTGCACTGTACAACTTGCAATGTAAAAGCGGTCTGCCGCTGCGGAAAGTCAGGAGAGAAAGGAAGAGAAGCAAGCTGGTTTGTGTTTTTTCTTAGAATTGGCTATTTTTTCATTTTCACTATTTGTTTCACTATTTGTTTCACTATTTTTCATAATTTTTATTATTTTCATTATTTAACATCATTGTTTTTCAATATTTTCACTATTTTTAATATAAAAAGCTCGTTTTCTTATTGTTAGTGCATGTTGATAGGATCCTATAGTGCACAATAGCTATATATAGTGTTTATAGAACCCGCACCCAACAAAGTATCCACAGGCGGGACGGGGGACCGGGCACCGCCCTCCCCCCCACGCCACCAGAGCCCGCGCCACCGGACCCCCCCCCCACCCCCCTTCCCCTACCCCGGCAGAGCCACCCCGGTCACCCCCTCCCCCGTAAACTCACACGCCGGCTCGGCGGATTATCGCGTGCTGGTTCGGCACGTGATGGCCCACGCTTTGGCGAGCGTATCGCGCCAGACCTGCGCGTTCAATCTGCGCGTTGAGGTCCGCATCAATACGACGCGCGCGGCGTGTTGCGTATCGGGTCAGCTGATCTCCGTAGATCCAGGCGCTGCGCAGCGGTCACCCGGACATGATCCAAGGGCGCCCTCGAGGGCGCGAAGTTGTTCGCGCTTCGCAGTTCGGCGCGGGTTCCTCTTCATCCTCCTGTTCTCTCGTGGGGGTCGGCGCGAGGGTGCGAAGTTATTCGCGCTTCGCGCGGCGCGCAGCGCGAAGTTAGACGCCCATGTGATGGCGTCGTAGAACAGATCAGGTCTGGAGGTTTTTGGCTGTTTTCGGCCTCGGGGGTCCTTCGCTGGGCTTCTGAACCGTCAAAAAGCGATTCAGGATGAAAGACTCGCCCATGGGAAAGAGTCGGAACTTAACTTTCGGTGGCCCCGCCTTGAAAAAATCAGGACGTCGCATGTCTGGGCAGGGGTACTATGGAGGGGAATGGGCACAGGGGGTGGGTTTCGAGTTTGAGGTTCGAGGTTCGTCGGTTCTCGGCGGCTTTCGAGCCTCGGGGTGCTCTCCAACAGCTGCGCCTTACCGAGAGCGTTCCGGGGGGGCCAGGATCGTCCTGAACGGCTGCCGGAGAGCAGAGCTACAATCCGAAAGCCGGGGGGCAACGATAGGGGCGATAGGCTCCAGGGGGGGATGCATCTACCCCCAATCATTGGATAATCTCCCACTGATCGCCGACTGGGGCCCGAAAGCCCAAACCTGCCCAGGAGCGTGCGGATTTCACGATCGGGGGCCTATCGCCGATCCACTTACCAGCGATGTATCGCCGATTCCAAGTCGATGTGCCCCCCCCTTATCGTTGCCTTTCAAATCGGGGGCACGAAGCCCACACCCGACGTCGTGATTTGTTCGCAACGTCGACCCCCAGAGGTGGGACCGGCTTTTCGTCCTGAGTCGTTTTTTTAGGGTCCTCATGAGGCCCAGTAAGGGCCCCCGGAGGCCGAAAAGAACGAAAAACCTACCGTGGTGATTTTTTCACAGCGCGAGGAGGGCTGGGAACCCAGGCTCCTATCGGGTCAGGGCAAGCTCCCGACCGGGTGGGCGGGTGCCGTAGTTTCAGCCACAAACGCACCCTTTTAATGGCCATCGGGGCCGCCAAAAGACGGGTCGGGGCGAGGAGCTCGCCCCTGGGAGCGGGTCCAGACTTTCAGTCGGGCCTGTCCCTCTACAGGGGGAGCACACAAGAATAGCCAAAAAATAATCAGGGGACGATGTTTGCATATTTTGTTTTTGCCATTTGGGGGTATTTTTGGTGTATTTTTTTCGCCAAAAATCCGCCTGTGGGGGGACACGCCCGACCTAAGTCCAGACCGCTGGGGGTCCACGTTGTGAAAAAATCGCGACATCGGGGGCCTGGGAGTGGGAAGGTTCGGGAAGGGGCACATCGGATGCCCGAATGGGCCCCTCCAAGGGCCCCCAATGGTGCCCACAAGGGACACGAAGGCTGCGCAGTGCTTCGGCCCCCCCATATGCATCACCCCCCTCAAACAAACGCCCAAGAGATCTGTGCGCTGCCATTTGTTTTTCGCACCTGGCGCGCTCGCCCAGTTTCGGGCCCCGGGGCCACCACAGATCGATCCGGCTGGACAAGTTGCCACAGCAATGTTGGGTCTAGGGCTCCGGTCGTGAATTGCGCTGTGCTGCAATTCGTTTCGCAACGTCGGATCTCGGGGAGGAGAAAACGACATCAACGTACTACCAGCCTCGAACGTAGCCCTATCCCTAAGATTACCATGCCAAAAGGCGGTGACAATCTTAGGGATTCGCCTTCAAAAAATAAGGGAATCCCTAAGATTGGCATCGTGATGAGGAGGTGCCCAGCATAGGGATAGGGATATGTTCCAGGTTGGTAAACGTACAGTCGAGGCGTTGACCTAAGGAACCCTAAATAAGGAACGAGGCCCCTATTTTCCATAAGTTGAACTTCGATTTCGTATCGAAAATCTAAGGACAATCTCATGCAAGCTGCGAAATAATTAAGGAACACGGAGCCCCTCCCCAACGAAAAGGGTTCCTTCTTCAGGGCCCCGACTGTACATGTTCGGCGCCCCGCGCGGCTTCCTTGGATCCGCGCTTGGGCCGCCCTGGCCTCGCCCCTGGCGCGCTCCACGCGCGACAGGGAGGGGGGCCCAGCGCCGATCCAAGAGCTGCGCGCAGGCCGGCACAAGTTTATGTGTATCTTGGCATCGCTAGGACGTGTGCATTTTTCCTTCGGCGAGGACCATCGAGGAGCATCCTTGATCATTTGGCGAAAAAGACCACGCACGAAACCGAAAAAAAACGCAGGGAATGGACGTCCGAGCGATGCCCAGGTATGCCGTTGTTGATTCCTCTTTCGGCGAACCCTCGACTTCCCAACCCTAAGGCAGGGGCGTTCGTTAAGGAAAGTGCCCAGGAGGCCCCAGAACCTGAGGGAGTCCTTATCTGATGAGGGCGGCGCTGGCATCCATGGCCAATCCACGATCGGAGCACCATCGGCTTTCAGACCCTGGATTCCTGTCAGTTTATGCTTATGCTGTTTATTCAAGGGGGAAAAACACACTCAGACACAATGAACCGTCGACTCCCCAGAAAACATAGGAAAATATGGGAAGTGGGGGGAAGACAAAAACCCAGAAAACATAAGAAAAAGATAGGGAATCCTGTTACTTGTGTCTATTTACCTGTGTGTCCCAGGGCCCCTTCATTTATGCCAAGATCCTTTCATTTCTAATTCTTCTATCCTGGGCCTCTTCCTGGCCACCAGGGGGCCAGGAGCAATTAGAAACGAGCACGAGTAGAAATTATCCCAGTGCGACCCTACCTAGGAGTTGGAGCCTCTAGGAAAGTACATATACACATATATATGTATACATATATAGCAGCAGCAATCGTGGTTGCTGTGCTGCGCTATGCTATGCTATGCTATGTCATGCTATGCTATGCTATGCTATGCTATGTTGCGCAATGCTATGCTGGGCTAGGCAAGGTTAGGCTCTTCTATGCTATGCTATGCTATGCTGCGCTATGCTATGCTGCGCTATGCTATGCTATGCAATGCTGTTGCTTTGCCTTCGCTTTTGCCTTCACTTTTGCCTTTGCTTTTGCTTTTGCTTGGCACCCAGGCAGCGCAACTGGGGGAACCGCGCGTTTGCTTTTACCTTTGCTGTTGCTTTTGCTTGGCTCCCAGGGGACTGGGGGAACCGCCCGGGGCGGTTTGCACTGCCCGGCCCTTTAAGCCAAGCGAGTAAGAACCCTTCTAGGCAGAGCCTAGGTAGGGAATGAGCGCGGTTAGAAACAAGTAGGAATGAGCAAGATCAGAAAGGAACGACGAGGATCAGAATTATGGGGAATCTTGTTATTGTGTCCTACATGTTTGTCCGTTAGTGGAGGAGGAGGAGGAGGAGGAGGAGGCCTATGCCTATGCTGTTTGTGCCTCCCCTTAAACAGGCGCCAGCCTGCTGCTGTGGCCCCGGCCCGCAGTCGACGCAGGCCGCCGGCCGCTCTTCTCTCCGGAGTCGGGGCCTGCTGCCTTCTCCGGTGCCAGGGGGAGGGGAGTGATGGACCTGTCTTCCACAACCACCATAAGTTGGAGGGGGAAGGGGCCTCCTCCCTCTCCTCCTCCTCGCCCTCCTCCTCGCCCTCCTCCTCCTCCTCCTCCTCCTCCTCCTTCGCCTCCTCCTCCTCCTCCTCCTCCACCTCTCCTCCTCCTCCTCCTCCTCCTCCTCCTCCTCCTCCTCCTCCCCCCATCCAACCCATGGTGGTGATGGTCGAAAACAGGCCCATCAAGGAGGAACGGATATCGATACCGCTCAACCAAGAAACTAACGACACCACCCCACCGAATGACAGCCCTCAATGTTCCCAGAGATCCAACGTAATGAAAAACGCGACGGAGGTTTTTCGCCGGTTTCGGCCTGTAGGGGCCCTCGCTGGGCCTCGGGACCGTCAAAGAAACGACTCAGGATGAAAATCCGGTGCTGGGGAATGGATCGAGGCTTCCGGGGACCCCGTATTTAAAAAATCACCGAGCGCGTTCCCTTACTCGCAAAGTGCCTACTCGCAAACGTCCGAAAACACACATGTCTGCTTCGATGCAATTTATCGTAGATCCCCCGCGGGGGATCCAGGCCATTTGCGAGTAGTGGAACGCGCTCGTCTAGAAACTAAGGACACCACCCCACCTAATTACAGCACTCCATGTTTCGCTGCGGCCCATCGGGCGCCACAGCGTATACCACGCAAGAACCCACGACAGACTTCCTGGTATACGCTAAGCCCCCTATGGCCGCAGTCGAGGTGGTGTCGTTTGTTTTCTTGTCCAACCGCTGCTCGTGCTGGAGAGTCCTCCTCGGCACGGCTGGATTCGCTTCGACATTTAGTCAGAACGCACCTCAGGAGAGGTCCGTGGAGCAAAGGCATCGGCTATGTTTTTATGGCCCCACTTCTGGCACCAGGTCTGCCTTCTCCGAAGCGGGAACTTATCAATGACAGATCGTTCTTCGGAGACCTCAGCAGGCGGTGGATGTGGATACCGTTTGGGCCCGGGGGGGAACAAAGAAGATCGATAGCCGGGTCGGTGGTGATGGATCAACCTCGGCTCGCACCTTCGTTGTGCAGATGTCGGGCGCGCGCGCGCGCAGTTGAAGAGGACCGTGCTGGTATTGCGGGTATCGCCAGCGAGCCTGGGAGGGAGAAGTGAGAAGGGGCGGACCTTCTCAGAAGGTTCGGAAGGCCTCGGGCCTTCTGAGGAAGTGTTCTGAGCCTTTCCCGAAGACCCAGAACACTTTTTCTGGAAGTGGACCGATACAAATATTGCACCTACAGCCCTAAAACTTGTGCACCAGCGAGTTCAGCGTATTCGAATTATCGGCTCAAGAAATCTAGAATTGCAATACGTATGGCTAAATTTGGAGTAAAAGCTTTCAAAACCGAGCCCAGGTCGTCAAAGGTTGCAGTCTGCGCGATCGGCCACATAATATTGTGTTGGATTTACTGCAGTGGCCGTTTGGGCCATGCGGAGGGGTTGTGACACAATGTGTGCAAGTCTAGCCCGATACGTTTTGCGGGCAACTCGTATCAGTCGCGTCTCCTAAGCACCGGCGAAAAGCCGGTCTCAAGTCACTTTAATATGTGCGTGCTTCTGGGAGCTAACCTGCTCACGCGCCCACGCCCAAGGACAAAAAAACAAAGTCTGCGCGATCGGCCAGGAAGGCCTTCTTCCTCTCACGGTCCCCCCCCCCGGCGCGCCGCCGAGGGCGGTGCCCATCGCCGCCGGATGCCCCGCGGCCCACGACTCGACGAGGCTCGGGCTCGAGGGAGGCCCGCGGCACACACCCGAAGCCCAGGGCCCGGAAGGTCGCTGCGCGCGCGCGGCCAACAGGAAGTCGGGCAGGTCCCCCTACAGGAGGAATATAAAACGACGCGAAGATCGGGACAAAATCGGATCGGGATAATTCGAAATCTCTGAGAATCGGCGGGTTTGGAGGATGTATTGGGCGCCGCGGCCGCTCCAGAGCGTTCCAGAACGCTCTGAGAGCGCTCAGGAACGCTCTGGAGCGATTTATCCAGATCCTAGCCCTGTTTTAGAATATCCCAAAATAGTCAAAAAGCAGTCTGGGGACGGTATTTTGAGCTCTTTGTGGAGTGTTGTGGGGGTATTCTTTGAGTTTTTGACATTTTTCGCCCAAGCTCCGCCTGTAGGGGGACATGCCCGACCCAAAGCCAACGGTCTTGGGAAGGGGTCGTGGGCTTGCTGCTGTGGCCACCCGGAGCGACGGATGAAAACGGGGTCGATTGCGCGGGCGTTCGCTCGCAACCTTCCCAGGCAAGGTTGAGTCGGACGCGTTCCTCCACAGGAGGAATATTCGAAAATACTCCAGATCTAGTCTCGGGACGATGTTTTGGATCATTTTGTGCTATGCTTGAATATTTTTGGGGTACTTTTAATGTTCCGCCCAAAATTCACATGATACGAATTCGCCTGAAAACGTATCACCCCCTTGCGGGAGGGACGGCAGCAGAGCAGGGCATTGTCGTTTCTTGTGTCCGTCTCCACACGCTTGGTGAGGAAGAAAACGGCTTTCAAGTGTAATCGGCTTTTGCGTTACGACGGTGGTTTTTGAATCATGCGGTCAAAAAAAAATGTTCCGCACAAAATCCGCCTGTAGGGGGGCATGCCCGACCTACTGGTGAGGCCGCGCGCCGGCGTGCCCTCTTCTCCTCGCGGTATGCCGCGCGGGCGGCCCGCGCAAGCCCCCAGGGTAAGGTCGCGACGCCCTCGTGCGTGAAGCCCGCCTCTCTTCGCCGCCCGTGTTTGTTGGCTAGGGGGCCACCTGCGAACCCTACCCCTGCCCCCCACGATTTCTGAGGGGGAGGGTGGGATTCACTTCGTTCGGGAGCTCCCGAGCGAAGTGACCCCCCCCCC
>CAUYUJ010021864.1:125000-132217 GCA_963575745.1 Prorocentrum cordatum | reverse complement strand
AGCACACACGCACACCACATTCACACACTTTCACACTCTCACACTCTCACACACCCACACACCCACACCCACACACCCACACACACACACACCCATCACACACACACACACACCCACCCACCCACGCACGCACGACACATACACATACACATACACATACACATACACCTACACATACACATACACATACACATACGCATACAAACACACACAGTCACACAGTCACACACGCACACAAGCACACCAGCACACACGCACACACAACACACACATTCACACATGCACAAATGCACGCGCACACGATCACGCACACGCACCCACACACGCACACGCACACGCGCACGCGCACGCGCACGCGCGCGCGCACGCGCATGCGCACGCGCACCCGCACGCGCACGCGCACGCCCACGCGCACGCACACGCGCACGCGCACGCGCACGCGCGCACGCACGCACGCACGCACACGCACCCACACACGCACACGCACACGCGCACGCGCACGCGCACTCGCACGCGCATGCGCACGCGCACCCGCACGCGCACGCCCACGCCCACGCGCACGCACACGCGCACGCGCACGCGCACGCGCGCACGCACGCACGCACGCACGCACGCAAACGCACTCACACACACGCACACACAACACACAACACACACAAACGCACACACACACACACACACGGACACCCACACACCCACACACTCACACGCTCCCATCCTCGCACTCGCACACGCACGCACACATGCACGCACCCGCCCTGGAGGAGCCGCAGGAGGCGGAGGAGCACTAGCAGAGTGGAGCCGAAGCAGGAGCAGGGACGGGAGCTGGAGGGCGAGGGGTGGTTTTCCTCTTCCTCGTCGTCCTCGTATCACGCACAGCTGTTCAACTTGGACGCCTGGAAGCTGCACTCAATTAGACTATGAATCGGCACGACCACTACTACGACACTCTCTTGGCCGAGATAAGCACTCCAACATGCATCGACGCATTCTTACAGCACTGGTTAGAGATCACGTGAGTAACCTGCCTTTTTGTCAAGCCATGTAACCGTTTTTTATTGGAGAGCACGACAACCTCAGCTTGTATCCTAGCTTCGCCTGAACACCTCCGCACGGTATGCCTTTTCACCTCTTCTTGCAGCCACGCACCGCTCTTCGGTCGCCCGCTTGAGCACCATGCCTGCGTACGCGCGCATGCAAAATAAGGAGTTAATTCAGCTTCCCGCGACGGGATTTCTTCGATCGGCAGATCAGGTGCCATCTTTTTGTCAAGGCCATTGCCTCTTCTTCCATTGGTTTGTGCTTCGTCCCAGACGTCGATGTACAAAAAAACATCGTCCTCGTCCTTGTCGTCCCCGTCGTCCTCCTTGCCCTCGTCCTCGTCGTCCTCGTCCTCCTCGTCGTCCTCGTCCTCGTCGTCGCCCTCGTCGTTGTCCTTGTCCTCGTCGTCGTCTCGCGAGAGCGCCCGTCGCCGCCCGCAGCCGCCGGCTCGACCCCCCGTCTGGCTGGGCGCCCCAGCGCACCCCGCGCCCGGCGAGGGCGGCCCGGGAGCCAGCGTCAGGGCTGGCCCCCAGAGCTCCAGCGCCGTAGGTCTCGTATGGGAAGGCTTCGGTCTGGGCCTGGGAGCAGTCGGGGTCGGAGGATCGCGCCGCGTCGCCGATGCAGCGGCGATGCGGTTCGATGTGGAGCCCGATGGTTTCCACGCCGACGTCGCCGATGCATCGGCGGCGCATCGGCGATGCGGCGCGATCCTCTCGGATACAGCCAGGACCCAGGGACAGGGGAGCCGGCTTGTGATTGGGCCCCCGGAGCCTAAACCATGAACCAGAATCACTGAACCAAGTCTGCCGTAGCCGGTGCGTCTTCAGGTGGTGGCAGTTCGCGTGGGTGGAAATGGGCGCCAACCTCCGAGGTCGGCGTTCCCCAGCACCAAACAAGGTCCAGCTAGTAAACCCAGCCCCGCCAGCGCCCGACCTCCAGAGCCTCGGGTCTCGTCTGGTGAGGCTTCGGGTTGCGCGCAGACGCCCCCCAGGTAGCGGTAAGTCGGGCGCGTCCTTCTACAATTCTACAAGGAAAATATTCAAAAATGGTCAAAACATATTCTGGGGACGATTCTTCTAGTATTTGGGGGCAATTTGGGACTTAGAACAAATCCCCGCAAAATGCGGCTGTAGGAGGACGTGCCCGACCTAAAGGTAGCCCCTGGTGGCCAGCCACCCGAATCCTGGCGCTGCTCTTTTTTCACAGAAGCGGCGCTCTCGCACGGCTTCGGGCCGCAGGAGCCGCGCGTATCGATCCGGCTCGAAACATGACGCAGAAAGATTGGGTCCAGGGTTACGTCGGGCATGTCCCTCTACAGGAGGAGTATTCAAAAATTAGCAGGGGACGATCTTTTCTGGCGAATTCTGATCATTTTCGAGCATTTTTTGGAGTACGTGTTTGGTTTTCCCTCCAAGGTCCGCCTGCAGGATGACGTGCCCGACCTAAGTCTAGGGCTCCCTGTGCGATTTCTCGCGATGTTGAACTGTTTCTGCAGGGCCGGATCTCCGGGTCGGCAGGCCCCCAGGTACCCAGAGATCCGATGTCGTGATTTTTTCAATACGCGGTCCCCGGAAGTCTCGACCCATTCCCCAGGACCAGTTTTTCATCCTGAGTCGTTTTTTGACGGTCCCGAGGCCCGGCGAGGGCCCCTGGGGGCCGAAATTTGAGAAGAACCTCCGTCTTGACTTTTTCGCTGCGTTGGATCTCTGGGCAGTCTCAGCAGGCTCCCCGAGCAGCCCGGGCCGGTCTCAAGACCCGGCGGCCGCTTCCAGCGGCGCCCCGGGGGGCGCTCCGCGCTCCACGGCGTTTGGGGTGTGGAGGCCGCCCCAGGCTGCTGTGACGTCGGGCCTGGCCCTCTGTGCAGGAGGAGTACACGCCGGTCGCCGAAAGCAGGTATTTTTTGGATTCCCAGATCCCAATCTTGCGCGAGCGCCCTCCTGCTTCAAGAATCGGCACGCTTTTGCTGTGTTGTGTTATTCTCTGGGAGATCCTGGACCCAATCTACTATATCCGCCTTCCTACTTCATGGTTCCACCTACTTCTTCCGACCGACGTGCATTCAAAATTACCCTGGCGACGTACCCAACTCCTGCGCAATGCGGGGCATGAGTAGCTTGGGCGACTTTATAAGGGAGACGTGACGAGACGTGGACGCATGCATTTCTGCGACCAGCATTTGGGAGGTCCCAATTGGGTCCGCCGCGGGGCCCCGCTATGCTGGCCCCCCCAGCAGGCCTCGAAAGTGGCGACGGTTTCACAGATCGCAGCCCCCCAGGGATGGCGAGGTCCCGTTTGGGTCTGCGTAGGACGTCACTGTGCCGGACCCGTCACTGTGCTGGACCCCCCAGCAGGCCTCGAAAGTGGCGACGGTTTCACAGATCGCAGCCCCCCGGGGATGGCGAGGTCTAATTTGGGTCTGCGTAGGACGTCACTGTGCTGGACCCCCCAGCAGCCCTCGAAAGTGGCGACGGTTTCACAGATCACAGCCCCCCAAGGATGAGTCAACTTAGGACGTCACTGTGCTGGACCCCCAGCAGCCCTCGGAAGTGGCGACAGTTTCACAGATCGCAGCCCCCCCATGGATGGCGAGGTCCAAATTGGGTCTGCGTAGGACGTCACTGTGCTGGACCCCCCAGCAGGCCTCGAAAGTGGCGACGGTTTCACAGATCGCAGCTCCCCAGGGATGGCGAGGTCCCATTTGAGTCTGCGTAGGACGTCACTGTGCTGGACCCCCCAGCAGGCCTCGAAAGTGGCGACGGTTTCACAGATCGCAGCCCCCCAGGGATGGCGAGGTCTAATTTGAGTCTGCGTAGGACGTCACTGTGCTGGACCCCCCAGCAGCCCTCGAAAGTGGCGACGGTTTCACAGGTCGCAGCCTTCCCCCCTCTCCCCCGAGGCAAGACGGGCAGGAGGCAGGAGGGAGGCGGGAGGAGGAGGACGCGACCACAGTCCTCTATTCAAAACGAACACCCAATCAAGGAGAGCCGGGAAATAGTAAGACGTAATATTGTACTAGGGGGGCCTGTTGAGGCGTGCTGGGCTTCCTCGGGGGATCTCGGGGGACCTGTTGAAGCTCGAACGGCATCGGCAAAAGTCGGCTCGTCGAGGGGCAGAGTCGGTTCGCCGAGGTGCAGGAAGCGGCCAACAAGGGGCAGAAGTCAAGCCCGAGCGAAAGTCGGGGGCCCTCAAACGTCGCGGTGACCTCACCGTGTGGTGGGTCGGTGAGTGTTCGGGGTCACCGCGCGGTTTTAGGACTCGGGTCGTTCTCTGAGGACGTCTTGGGCGACTGGTGCCTCCGAGGTCCCAAGACCGTGCGGTGACGGACCGCGCGGTGAGGTCTTTTGGGTTTCCGAGGTCAGCACGCGGTCCGTCACCACACGGTATTGGGACCGCCGAGATAAGGGTACGGACATAATGACCGACTTTAGTTCTTGCCCGCTTTGAACAGGGCTCGCTGTCGGCGTCGCCGCGGACGTGGTCCAGGTGAGACAAGAAGGTCGCCTGCCAAGCAGCGGCCGCTATCGGCTCCGGACAGCGTCTACTGTTGGATTTCGCTTGCGGCAGATCCCAGATCTCCGACGCTTTGTTTCATTCAGTCCGGGCGGCTTGCCACGATTTCGGCCCCTGGGGGCCCGCTTCGGACCCCGGGGCCTGCAAAAAGATAATCCGAGGCCCTCTGGGGAGGGCCTATCGGGACTTCAGGGGCCGCGCACTGAGAAAGCCACGTCGGCGGATGTCCGGGATCGGGTCGGACGAGAGGTCGGGTGCTGCCAGAGGCTTGGCATCGCTCGGACTTGTGCATTTTTTCTCGGCGAGAACCATCGAGGACCATCCTGGACCATCGAGCAAAAAAAACACGCACGAAACCGAAAAATGCACGGGAAATGGACGTCCGAGCGATAGCAAGGAGGTGCCAGAGGTGCTGGTTTCCGCCCCGCCGCCGGGCGCTTCGCTCGGGACATTGGCGCCTCCCAGCGCCAGGAGGCGCTGGAGAGACCAGCTGCTTGGGCTGATTCGCCCATCCCCCTTTGCGAACCCCCTCGGGAGGAGGAGGAGGACGAGGAGGAGGAGGAGGAGGAGGAGGAGGAGGAGGAGGAGAGGAGGAGGAGGAGGAGAGGAGTCAAAAACATGCAACCGACTCTGGCTTCGCGACAAAATCGCGTCGGGCGCGGGCCCCGTTCCAGGCACCGGGGGTCGTCAGAAAAAAAAGACTCCCCCTCCCGCCCCTCCCGCACACCCCTCTGCTTGAACCCTACTCTTACTACTCCCTCCTCATCCTCTTCCTCCTCCTCCATCTCTCCTCATCCTCCTAACTCCTCCTCCTCCTCCTCCTCCTCCTCCTCTGGCAGGTCGGACAGCGGGGCCCAGGAATCCTGAGTGGAGATGGGGACAACAGGGATCCTCCCAGGTGGGGTCCGAGCAGATGATCGCGCCGCCTCGCCGATTCATCGGCGACGAGGCGCGGTCTAGAGTCTGCTTCGGGCAGTGCGAGAATGCCCGCCGCCCGCCGCGCGTCCGGGCAAGTCGACAGGGAATCTGCACGAGCTCAGTCGACATTGGCAGTTGAGTGTACTGGTGGAGTCTGCAGTCGATTTCGCCAATCGTCGTGCGTTTCGCCCGATACACTCGGCAGATTGTGGACGTCGATCAGCTACCCCGACGGGGTCCACTCGGAATGCGGTGCTGTGCGCACATGGAGTGCCCTGAACAACCTTCACCGACGCGTTTTGCTAAAGGGGGCTCTGTCCACCCCCGACTGTTCTTCTCCATCCCGCCGTCGCCGAGCAAGTCTCTCTCTCTCTCTCTCTCTCTCTCTCTTTTTCTAACTCCATATATATAGTATGCATGTTATGTGTAACACGTGTCTCTCTTGCTCTCTCTTTCCTCTTGCCTGTTACACCCTCCCGAACTTGTCCGAGGCTCTGCGGCTGCTCGTCCACGGCGCTCGGCCGTGGCTCTCAAACCCCGACGCCGCGTGCACGGCCATCGCGCCGCGGCGCCTTCCCCCCGGGAGGTGGCCGCTGCCCGTGTGATTCTGATCCGGCCGAGGATCGCAGGCCCAGAGGTTGACACCAACACCAATTTCGGCGGTGTGCCTCCACCGAGGGGAGACGATCCCGATCTCGGTGATGGTGGTCATATTCTGGCTTCCAGGGTGGCCGAGATATTACCACCGACGCCGAGATCTGGGATCATCTTCCCCCTCTGGAGGCAACGCCCTGTGTTGGTGTTGGTGCCCATTTCCAGGCCTCCAAGAGGAGTTCTGGGGCTCGTCGGACTCCCGCTCTCTGGGCGCCGTTGCCGGGCGCGGTGCGCCTCTCACAGCCCTGCGGCGCAACCGCCGCGGCTGGGGGTCATGCTGGCGGGCATCCTCGGGGCGGGTGCCGAAGCCGCGGCGGCGGCGGCCAATCCTCGCGGCCTCCCTGGCGTTAAGTCGGGCCTGTCCTTCTACAGGGGGAATGTTCGAAAATAGCAAAACAATAGTCTGGGGACGATCTGTCTGATATTTTGTGATTTTTTTTTGAATATGTTTGGACCATTGCTTCTTTTTCTTCCCAGATCGGCCTGTAGGAGGACATGCCCGACCTAACCCTGGCGTCGTCGGCGTCGTCTTGGGGGGGGAACGGGAGGATGGAGAGGGAGGCGGAGGGAGGAGAAGGATCGGCGCTGTGTTGCGCGTGTCCCGGCATCCCAGAGAGTCCTGCGTTTTTTTGTTTGGAAGCCTCCTGAGCCCTCTGGAGAACTTCGCCTTGAAGGGGGTCCTCAGGGTAGGTGATCGTTTTCTTATGCATTTTGTTGCCGATCGGCGCGGGCCCTCGCCCCCCCCCCCTCCCCACCCCACATGGAGCAGATTTTGGCTGTTTTTGGCGCCTGATTTCCGCAGGTGGAGTCCCCCCCATGATGGACGCCCTGCTGCAAACAGCCGCACCACTCAGCAGAGGTCCAGAGCCAGACCCTCTCCTCTCTCCCTCCTCCTCCCGCTCCCTCCCTCCCTCCCTCCCTCCCTCCCTCCCTCCCTCCCGTCCTCCTCCTCCTCCTCCTCCTCCTCCTGGATCCTGGGGCAGTTCTTGGTCCAGAGCAGTCTTGGACGCTGCTGGGCCCTTGGGGGAGGGCTCCGTGGGGCCCGCAGACGACCGAGCTGGCCGGTCCAGAGGCCCCTCCTCCCCCGGGGCTCG
>CAUYUJ010021864.1:45000-120000 GCA_963575745.1 Prorocentrum cordatum | reverse complement strand
GAGGAGGAGGGAGGAGGAGGAAGTAGCAGGATGAGGAGTGATAAGGAAGGACGACGGAGCCAGAAAGAGGAGTTCACAGCTGGGCCCGGCTGGCCCGCTGACCGCCGCCGAGGTGGCTGGACGCGCGCGGCCTGTAGGGTTTGGACAGCATGAAGTTCAACGCTTACCCAGAGAAAGGCCTTTGTCTTGGCTGGGCTCTGGCAGGGCAGGGTTGTGCCGAGCTGACGCGGCGGCGACCCCAGCGCGTGCGCTTAAGGTTGAGAGTCGTCAGTGGCCCCGCATCGGCCGGTTCTCGAATGATCTGAGCTATCGGAGAGTTAGTTGAACGATCCGCGGGGTGTCAGAAGTCAGCGCCAGCGCCATCGCGGCGCTAGCCTTCCGTGTTGGCGGGGGGGGCGGTGAGCAGGGTCTCTTTGGCATGGTTGCGCTCGGCTCAGCTTCTCTTCGCGCCGTCATGGACGAAGCTTCGTGGCCTCAGCGTTGCTGTTGGCATGACTCGCCACAGCTTGATTCGGGGTTACATTCCCGCTGGGTTCTTCACAGAGGATAGGTCGCCTGCCCTCAGCACTGCTGAGGCTGGAAGACTCACCAACGGGACTCGCTCTGACACGCCGCCAGCTATAACAGAAAGGGTCCAGTTGCTAAATACTACAATGCAGGATTGTCAGAGAGATGTCTCCAGTGCATCGGGTGCGTATTGTACAAGGGCCGACATGTGAGGCGGGCCTCGTAGTCGAAGAATCGAGAGGTTGACACCTCTTTCGGGGCGGAAGGCGGCGGAAGGTCGGTGGGAGACGGCGGACGTAAAGCGAGGGTGTCTCTGCCTGCGAAAGTCGCGCAGAAACCAGCTGAAGTAAGAGATGCGCCCACAAGGTATGGAAGCATTTTCGTATCCATAGTTTCACGAAGGAGCCTTGTGGCTCGACGCTTTCGATGGCTGGAAGTCCTTTTGAGGAGCCGGCCATTCGGGTGATTCAAATGTTCCACGGGCTGCGCCAGACCAAAGTGGCGTGAGTGCCGCTGTGGAGCCGCCGTGAGTCGCCTCTGGGCCGTCTCAGAGTCGTTTTGGACCAGTGTTGGATCGTTTCGACGTCAGCTCGGAGCAGTATTGGGCTGTTTGGGAGTCGTCGGGAGACCCTGTGGTGCGCTCTCCCGTCGTCTGGCGGCCCTTGTCGGGCGGTCAAATATTCGAGATACGGGATACCACTTCCTTGTGCAGAGCATCGTCTTTAATCTTGCACTATACGCAGTGTTATAGTGCGCTTTGTTGTGCTGGGCTGTGCGACTGTACGCCGTGGTATCTTACGACGCGCGATGCACCGGTAGTTAATGCCGTGTGATGATTGCTTTGTTGTAATTCTTCACGCTTCGCGTATCCCCACCAGCCCATCTCAAAACAGCAACTCTAGCGAAGCATGCCGACAGTCGTGTTTTTCAGGCGTGTTTCCGCCTGCCCCCGCATATCTCCCCTGTTCCTCCTTCCTCCCGCCTCCTTGTACATCCTCCTTGTGGTGGGAGCGGGAGAAGGACGAGGCGGAGGAGGAGGGAGAGAAAGCGCTCCTCGTGGTTTGAGTCGTTCGGGCTTCTCGTCCTGGTGTGAGTCGTTCGGGCCCTTCTTCCTGGTGTGAGTCGTTCGGGCTCTTCGTGGTGTGAGTCGTTCGGGCTCTTCGTCCTGGTGTGAGTCGTTCGGGCTTCTCGTGGTGTGAGTTGTTCGGGCCCCTCGTCCTGGTGTGAGTCGTTCGGGCCCCTCCTCCTGCCCGTCCAGAAACGACGCCCAGGCGAGTAGAGGGTCGTCCTGATGGGCTTTTCGGCGTCTTGGGTGCCTCGGGGGGGCCTCTTTGGGCCGTTTGGGATCCTCTTGGGGGCCTCCTGGGGGCCTCTTGGGGCCATCTTGGGGCCTCTTGGTGCCTCCTGGGCGCTTCTTGGGGCCATCTTGGAGGAAATCGATCAAAGAAGAGGGGAGCTTTAATTAGCGCTGCCCCCTCAGAAGGGCAAAATGGGGCCAAAACCTTCGTAAAATCAATGATTTTGGCTTGAAAGAAGAGGGGAGCTTTAATTAGCGCTGCCCCCTCAGAAGGCCAAAATGGGGCCAAAACCGTAGTAAAATCAATGATTTTGGCTTCAAAGAAGAGGGGAGCACTTTTCTGCCTCCCCCCGTCGGGGCCAGAATCCTCGTGAGGGGTGTCGTTTTTTAGCCCTCCCAGGAGTCGAAAAAGACCCCTCCAACGACCCGCGGGGCGCCCTCTCCAGGCCGAGGGGGAGGGGGTAGGGGGAGGGGTAAACCCCTCCCCGAAGGGGAAGAAGGGGGTTGAGAACAGAGCGGGCTCTCTAAACCACTCACGCCCAAAGGGCTGGTGGGATTCACTTTGCGATTGTAAGTCGTGGTATGCTGTGATGCACGACGCATCGGTATTTCATGCCATGGGATGGTTTCCATTTTAACGATGTGCTGTGCCATGTCATGCCTATACTTCCAGTGGCATCAAATACGATACTGTGCTACGCCATGGGATGCGATACCATCCTCTGCTCCGCTATAATATGCTGTGCTCAGGTGTGCTTTACAATGCAATCACACCCACTACGAAGGTGCAGTGACGTGTGGCCTGCCGCGCCATCATCTGCTGTACAATGGTATGGTACGATGTGCCTATGGTTGTGAAACGCCCTGTTATGCTTTACCATGGAGTGTGGCTGGTACTGGGGCGAGGGCGCCACCCCGGGATGGGAATGTGACTACCGCTGTGGCGAGAGCGCCACAGTTGAGCCGCGAACGCCGTCGGTGCCCAGGCGGCACGCGAGCCCGAGCTGGGAGTGCAGCCGGCGCTTCGGTGAGGGCACCAGTCAGAGCCTGGCGCTCAGCCAGGTCGTGATGTGGCTAGTGCTCCTCCTCCTCCTCCTCCTCCTCCTCCTCTTTCTTCTCCTCCTCCTCCTCCTCCTCCTCCTCCTCCTCCTCCTCCTCCTCCTCCTCCCTCCTCTCCTCTCCTCCTCCCTCCTCCTCCTCCTCCTCCTCCTCCTCCTCCTCCTCCTCCTCCTCCTCCTCCTCCCCCTGGCTGGTGCTGGGGCGAAAGCACTGCTCCGAGCCAGAAGCCTGGCCAGCGAAGGCCAGCAGGCGGCCGATGCGCCCGGCCTGGCGCCGCGCTCGGTGGAGCAGCGCTGCGGGGAGCCTCGGCATTTGGTCGGCGCCGCGGCGGGTTGCGCAGCTGGCGCTGGCGCTGTGGAGGAGTGAGCGCCGTTGGACGTTGGCAGGGGAACGAACAATGACATCAACATAAAAACTCGGAGGTCCACGCGGATTTCTCGGATCCACGCTGGACCCCCCTAGCGGCGCCTCCAGCGCCGCCTCTGGCGCGCTCCGCGCGCCAGGGAGGGGGGTCAGCGCAGATCCGAGAAATCCGCGCAGAGCGCCAAACATTTATGTTTATGGCGTTTTTCTTCTTCTATGATGCGTGAGCGCCGTTGGACGTCGGGGGCGTGGCGGGGGCTGGCCGAACGAGACGGTCTCGAGCTTGGAAAGCAGGCTGAGCACTGGCGCAGGGCTCTCTCTGCGGTCGGAGCGGCCCGCCCCGCGTCGGTCCGCTCTCCGCGGTCGCCCTCCCTCTCCCCGCCTCTCTTTTGTGGTTACTTTGCCAGAGCATTGTTTTCTTATTCACTGTTTTGCCGATCGGCGCGGGCCCTCGCAAACCCCCCTCCCCCCCCCACGGAGGGGGAACAACGTGTAGTGCCCGCCCCTGGTCTATCCTCCCCCCCTTGCCTCCGCCGGAGCGCTCTCCGATGGGCCCCTCCGGCCCAAGCACTGCGCACGCAGGGGAGCCCCGGCGGCTGCCCTCACGAACGGCCGTCTGGCGGCCGAAGCCCGGCGACCCTGGTGCGTTCGCACGAGCGCCCAAGCGGTTTGTCGCAGCGCAGGCGCCCGCTCCGCGCGGGGTGGCCTCAACGGGCTGCGCACTGGCCTGCGTTTTCTTTTTCGGCGTTTCGACATCGGGCGGAAGGGGGGGGGAAAGGCGGCTGTCTGCAGCAGTGCGTCCCCCACGGGTGACGCCGCCTGCTTGAAACAGGCGCCACACATGATCAAGACCTACCCCTGGGTTATGCATGCATTCATGCATGCATGCATGCCTACATGCATACGTACATACATGCATACGTACATACGTACATACATACATAACATGCGTACATACCTACATACACACATACATACATGCATGCATCCATACATACGTATATACATGCATGCATGTATGTATGCATGCATGCGTGCATGCATGCATTCATGCATGCATTCATACACACATACATACATACATGCGTACACACATACATACACACATACATACATACATGCATACCCACATACAGACATACATACACACATACAGACATACATACACATACACACAGGCATACGCACATACATACATACATACATACATACATACATGCATGCATACATGCATGCATGCATGCATACATACATCAATTCACACATACATACATACACATGTTCCCCCTCTCCTCCTCTTCCTCCGCCTCCTCCTCCTCTTGCTCCTGAAGGCATGGGCGATCGGAACCCCTGGGTACTCGTGATGCTCCCCCCTGGGTTATGCATGCATTTATGTATGCATACATGCATGTATACGCACATACATGTATATGTACATACGCACATACATTCATAACGTACGTGCATACATGCACGCATCCATACACACATACATACATACATGCATACATACATACATTCATGCATACATACATACATGCATGTATACATGCATGCACACATGCATGCACATACATACATACACACATACATGCATACATACATACATATACACACATACATACAGACATACAGACAGACATACAGACATACACACACATACATGCATACATACATACATGCATGCATGCATACATGCATGCATGTATACATACATACATCTGTACATACACACATACACACACGCATACACACATACATACATACATACATACATACATACATACATAAATACATACACACATACACACATACATACATACATACATGCATGCATACATACATACATACATGCACGTATGTGCATGCATGCACACATGCATGCACATCACATACATACATTCATACATATACATACACACATACATACATACAGACATACAGACAGACAGACAGGCCGACACACACACACACATACATGCATACATACATGCATGCATGCATACATACATATATACATACACACATACATACACGCATACACACATACATCCATACATACATACACACATACATACATACATACACACATACACACATACGCATATCCATACATCAATACACACATACATGCATGCATACATGCACGCGCATGTCTATTTGTTTACACATGCACACGTACACATATACATAGTTGTACATATGTATATCATGGGATCTAGTGTCCCATAATTCTATATATATAACTATGTATCTATATATTGCTCCAGGTCTGCCTCTCCCTCACGATGCTCATGGGATCAGGCCCCCCCAGCTGGATGGGTACGCCCGTGAGCCTCGCGAAGAGTTGTTTCCTCCCTTCTCCGAAGGCCAAAACAGCAGGTTCCAAGAGCTTTGCTGGACATCTTCTGGCAATTTTGGTGTGTACGAAGGAGTCCCAGAATACAGCCAGACACAGTGTATCTTGCATTCAAGAGGTACGCGTGGTGTTTTCTCTACGGCGGAAACAGGGATGTCGTTCGTGACAGCGTCGGCCTGCCCCGTGTGGTTGGTTGTGGCATGTCCTGAAGAGGATGGCCAACCACACGCCGAAACGCTGAGGGCGAATTGGACCAGGGGTGCCCGAATAGTTGGGCAGACTCAGTCCGAGACCAAAGGAGGACCCCAAGGCAACCGCTTCGGCATCCACCGGCCAAGCCGGCCAAGGATCCCAAAACAACCGGCCAAGCCGGCTGGGTGCGCAGGCGGGTGTACAGATAATGCTTTGTACGTTGCACTTGTTGTTATATGACAGGCAAATTACGGGTTATCAGCCGAAGCTCTCCAGGAGCTCGTTTTCGGCGGCGCAGCCTTTTTCCGCATCAGTCAGAGAGATTCCGGCATGCCTGCGCGTGTTGCAGAGAGATTCCGGCATGCCTGCTGTGAAGTCGGCTCCGCCGTCCTGTGCTCCAGTCAGTGCTCTGGTCACGGGGGCGGGGGGTCTGACATTCAAGGAAAAACGGGGCACCTGCGGCCAGTCCGCCAAGTGCCGACGGTGTCACGAAACAGGGGGCAGTTGTTTCCTCCCTTCTCCGAAGGCCAAAACAGCAGGTTCCAAGAGCTTTGTTGGACATCTTCTGGCAATTTTGGTGTGTACGAAGGAGTCCCAGAATACAGCCAGACACAGTGTATCTTGCATTCAAGAGGTACGCGTGGTGTTTTCTCTACGGCGGAAACAGGGATGTCGTTCGTGACAGCGTCGGCCTGCCCCGTGTGGTTGGTTGTGGCATGTCCTGAAGAGGATGGCCAACCACACGCCGAAACGCTGAGGGCGAACTGGACCAGGGGTGCCCGAATAGTTGGGCATACTCAGTCCGAGACCAAGGGAGGACCCCAAGGCAACCGCCTCGGCATCCACCGGCCAAGCCGGCCAAGGATCCCAAAGCAACCGGCCAAGCCGGCTGGGTGCGGAGGCGGGTGTACAGAGAATGCTTTGTACGTTGCATTTGTTGTGATATGACAGGCAAATGACCCGAAGGCCTCGCGAATGGGATCGCTGCCCCGCCTTTGGTCGTGGGCCTGTGGGCGTGGTTTCCGATACCCAGGCCGCAGTGTCTTGCGAAAGGGATCGTCCCCCCCCCGAGGTCGTAGCCCTGTGGGCGTGTCGTGGTTTTGTGTGCCGGTGCCCCCCCCTTCCCTTGTGGGTGTGGGATGGTTCGTCGTCGTCGTCGTCGTCGTCTTCCGTCAGCGTCTGCGTCGGCGTCGTCGTTATTGGTCGGCGTCGGCGTCGTCGTCGTTGTCGTAGTCGTGGTCGTCGTCGTCGTCGTCGTTGTCGTCTTTTGTCGGCGTCGTTGTCGGCGTTTGCGTCGCCGTCGTCGTCGTCGTCGTCGTCCTCGTCGTCCCCCCGTCCCATCTGGGGGCGGGGGGCTGTGGACCCCTGGGGCCCATCCCATCTTGGGGGGGGGGCCCTGTGAACCCTCGACCCGGCATCATACATACACACTTGTTGGATCCCACCATCTCAAACTAGGAGTGTACGTCCTCTGGTCTACGACTTCTATACGTGGATCGTCGCGCCGTCCACCAGCGATCAGTAGTTTCAATCTTGCATGTTTATAAGCAGCATGCTGCGTATGGACACTTGCACGCCGAGCGTGGGCTTGGACAGGTTTGGCGTATGTCGGAGTCTGGAGTCCATAGGGTCTGCAGGGCTCTGGGACTCTGGCCGTCGTGGACAAGCTGCTAACCTTACGCAGCAGGTTCGACGGCCTCCACGCTGCCCCGATGGTCAAATCACGTCGATGTCCACGTGGTCACGTGTATTGTTTCGAGGCAAGCGAGTCACGTGGTCACGTGTATTGTTCGATGTCCACGTGGTCGCGTGTCACGTCGATGCCCCTGAGTGAATTTGTTTTGGCGTGGTCACGTGTATTGTTTCGAAGACGCGGAGGGTGTCGGGTAATCAGTGAAAGGTGGGGTTCACAGCGGGCAGACGCCCCGCTGAACTCCGTCTCCAGGCCCTGAAATTCGTGGGAGCAAGATGCTATGATGTTCGAGCTCACCCTCTCTGTTCAGTCTTCTCTTTTGTACCTCTCGCAGCCACGGCCGGACCCCCGCGGCGGCGCAAGAGGCTGGTGATGATGCTGATGATGATGCTGATGATGATGATGCTGATGATAATGATTTATGATGATAGTGGTGGTGGTGGTGGTGACAATGCTGATGGCGATGATGATGATGATGATGATGATGATGATGATGATGATGATGATGATGATCATCATGATGATCATGATGATGGTGATCATGATAATGGTGATGGTGGTGATGATGCTGATGGCGATGATGGTAATGGTGGTGGTGATCGTGATTGTTATGACGCTGATGATGATGATGCTTGTGATGATGCTGATGCGGATGAGGATGAGGATGACGACGATATTGACGAGAATGACGATGGTGATGGCGATGGCAATGACGATCCTGCTGCTGATGATGATGATGATGATGATGACGATGACGATGATAAGGATGATGGCGACGTTGATAAGGATGATGATGCTGATGAGCATGGTGGTGATGATGCTAATGCGAATGATCTTGAGGATGATGGTAATTCTGATGATGATGACGATGCTGACGACGACGATGATGCTGATACTGATGGTGATGATGCTGATGATGATGATGAGGTTGATGGTGCTGGTGATGATGATGATGATGATGATGATGATGACGATGATGATGATGATGATGATGATGGTGACGATGATGTTGATGATGATAATGATGATGATGCTGATGCTGATGCTGATGATGATGATGATGATGATGATGATGATGATGATGATGATGCGGATGAGGATGAGGATGAGGATGAGGATGATGATGATGGTGGTGGTGGTGGTGATGATGATTATGCTGATGATGACGGTGATGCTGCTGCTGCTGTTGATGATGCTGATGATGACGATGCTGATGATGACGGTGATGGTTGTGGTGATGGTGACGGTGATGAGGAGGAGGATGAGGAACAACATCAGCAAAGAGGAGCCTCATTCGCATTTGTCATGCCACTGCGGCTTCCATGCCAGGCGCCTACAGGTGGCACCGGAAATGGCTGACCATCACCTTGATTGTTTGCGTCTCCGTCCTGTTCATGTACGCGAGCACAACAAGCAGGCGACCAATGGGTCTTCTCCATCCTCCTTCCAGCCCCCTCCTGCTCCCCCTCCACCTCTCCCTCGATCTCCCCATCAGACTCCTCCTAATAGGGGATTGGGCTTTTCAGGGAGTGTTTAGAGCTCCTCTGGGGAATCCGGGGCGGAGATGGAGGAGGAGGAGGAGGAGGAGGAGGAGGAGGAGGAGGAGGAGGAGGAGGAGGAGGAAGAGGAGGAGGAGGAGGAGGAGGAGGAGGAGAAGGAGAGCCTGGCATTGAATGTTTTCTTGGGCGCCTGGCAGGACGGTTGTAGCTGGCAGCAGGCGACGGGGAGCATGTCTCTCAAGGCGGACCCTGGCCTGTCTGCCCCCGCCCCCCCCTGGCCCCCTCTCCCTGCCTACCCCTCTCCGAGCGCCCAGGATTCCAGGCAGTCCGGGGACGGCACGGTATGCCGCCGAATGCGAGAGCCGCGTGAGGCGCCCCTGAGATCTTGGCGTCTCGATTTTTTCGAGCCGGGCGTTTTCGCTCAGTTTCGGGCTCCGGGGCCTTCAGAGATCGATCCGGCTTGAAACATGACGCAGAAAGAGGGGGTCCGGGTCCCAGTCAGGATTTTTATTTTCTCTTTGCGATGTTGCAACTTTTTTGGCAACGCCAGATCTCAGGGACGGTGCAGGACTGCGGGGGTGGGACTCCTTCCCTCGGCCTTGAAGGCCTTCAGCTTTCAGGCGTCCCTTCTTCAGGCCTTCAGCCCGCCCCCCCACGGTCGGGAACTTCGGCTCTGCGTGTCGCGCCGCCCGTTTCTAGCCCACCACGCTTCGGCGCGACAGGGCGTCCACTTCCCCGGTCCCCCAGCGTCAACGTCCCGAGCTTTTCCAGGCCTCCTGCCCCGCGGAGCGGAGCGACACGCCATCCGCTCGCAGGGCATCGCGTGTCGCCAGGGCCGCCGCCGCGACACGCCAAGCAGCAGCCGCTGCCCGGCCGGAGCCATGCCGCTCGGCCTCGAGCCGTGCCCCCGCCTCGGGAGCAAGGCGACCTCCTGGTCCCCCCCCCGTGCCGACCGCCATCCCAGAGCGAGGCCACAGCTCATCGAGGGTAGCAGAACCCCCTGGCCCTGCTACCACGGTGACGCGGCCTCGCTGGGGTCCCCGTCTTTGCATCGGGGATCCTCGATCTGGGCGGTTTCTGGTGCGACACGCGTGCGGAACAAACAGCCTTGCCCCTGCTGCTGAGTCAGGTCCCCTCCCAAAGGGTTGGTGGTCGTTTTTTGGTTAATCGATAGCCATGCCGTCTTCCATAGCGAGGCCAAAGGAGGAGGAGGAGGAGGAGGAGGAGGAGGAGGAGGAGGAGGAGGAGGAGGAGGAGGAGGGGAGGAGGAGTGATGAGGAGGGGGAGGGGGATGGGGAGGAGGAATGCTATGCTATGGGAATGCTATGAGAGCGGACCACTGTCCTGCTATTCAAACCAATTTACCCGCCTGTGGGGTTAGTCTGAACTGTCTGAATCCCCTCCTCCCACCGCCCCCAAAAAATTGGGCGGCTCCCGTCGAAGAGCCTCAGCACCTCTCCGAGCTTCACGTCTGGCCCGCGCGGTGGACCTTGCCTCCGCAGGGACGGGCGGTGGGGGAGGGGCGGAGGAGGAGGAGCCCCCTGGCGCAGCACCTTCGGTAGACGACCGACCGACGTGAGACGACACCACCCTCTCACGATCACGCGCCGCCATTGCTTCCACAACGGCTTGTGGGGGCCCCTCTCTCCTAGGGTATGTACCCTTCCGAATTCGCGCCAAATTCTCTGACCCCTTAGGGGTCATCCCCTCGCAACGCTTCTTGATGTGTCTATCATCTACTGTCGCGAAGCGACCACACTTGCTGCAGGCATGCATAAACCACTTGTCCACACAAAACATCGCGTGGGTATCATGAAACTCAAGGGCCCCCGCCACGAACCTACGGGGAGCCTGCTGCACCTCAGGGGGCCGACTTCCCTCAGGGAGGGCCCTGCCTGCACAAGGAGTGGCCGCAAACTTAAGCAGCCTCGAGCCTGGCACCACCTGATCACACACGGTGCACCTCCAGCCCGTGCCCGCCTTCTCGATGCGGTGGGCCGAGGGATGAGGAGGAGGAGGAGGAGGAGGAGGATCGAGGAGGTTGGGGAGGAGGAGGATCGAGGAGGATCGAGGAGGATAGAGGAGGATCGATGTTCCCGAGCGATCGGCCCGAGTATAGCGAGCCCCCTGCGCCGCGGCTCGGGCCGCAGAGCCTGGGCCCCGCTGCTGCCGCTCGCCGGGCGGTGCCCCTCCCGAGCGGTGCCGAGCTGTGCTCTCGGGCCGCGGGCGAGAGGGGGGGGCGCTGCTCCTCTCGCCCTCCTCCTTCTCCTGCTCCTCCTCCTCCTGCTCCTCCTGCTCCTCCTGCTCCTCCTGCTCCTGCTCCTCCTCCTCCTCCTGCTCCTCCTCCTCCTCCTGCTCCTCCTCCTGCTCCTGCTCCTCCTCCTCCTCCTCCTCCTCCTCCTCCTCCTCCTCCTGCTCCTCGTCCTGCTCCTCACTCCTCCTCCTCTCTCCTCCTGCTCCTGCTCCTGCTCCCGCTCCTGCTCCTGCTCCTGCTCCTCCTCCTCCTGCTCCTCTCGGCCTCGGGAGAGGGAGGCAGGCGCACTAGGCTAGCAGCAGGTTTGGTACACGAGGCGGGCATCAGGTCGATGAGCAGGGTGAGGCCACCTTGGCTTTTCTGTGTACGGGCGCAGCCCGTCATTGGCTTTTCGTGCGCGGACTGACTCACTGAACTGACCTGACCGAATCACCCGAGCCAGTGGATGGCAGTTGTATCTCCGAAGGCTGGGGATATCTCGCTGACAGTTTGGGGCCAGGGGTGTGAGGGTAATTTCTTCGCTGGCAATTTGGGGCCAGTGGCTAGAGGAACTTCCGCTGGCAGTTTTAGGCCAGAGGCTTTCGGATATTTCGCTGGCAGTTCTAGGCTGGGGGGTCAGAATATTTCGCTGGCAGTTGTATCCCTTGTGGCTGAGGGTATTTCGATGGCAGTTTTACGCCAGGGGTGTGAGGATATTTCGCTGGCAGTTGTAGGCCAGGGGGCTGAGGATATTTCGCTTGCAGTTTTACGCCAGGGAGTTTGAGGACTCGCTGGCAATTGGCAATTATACGCCAGGGGGGGTGGAGTAATTACTGTATGCATGCAGTTTTAGGTCAGGGGCGTGAGGATATCTCGACGGCAGTTCTATCTCCGGTGGGTGAGGACGTTTTGCTGGCAGTTTTAGGCCAGGAGGTGAGGATGTTTCGCTGGCAGCTTTATCTCTTGTGGCTGAGGAAATGTCGCTGGCCGTTTTACGACAAGGGGGGTGGGGATATTTCGTTGGCAGTCATAGGCCAGGTGGCTGAGGATATTTCGCTTGCAGTTTTACGCCAGGAGGGTTGAGGGTATTTCGCTGGCAGTTATACGCCAGGGTGGTTCAGAAATTTCGCTGGTAGTTCTATGTCAGGGGGAGTGAGGAATGTGTCTCTGGCAGCTTTGTGCGAGGGGGGTGAGGATGTGTCGAAGGAACTGTTAGGCAGGGGGGCTGATGAAATTTCGTTGGCAGTGTTATGCCAGGGCGGTGAGGGTATTTCGCTGGCAGTTCTTTGCCAGGGGAGTCATGATCCTTCGCTATAACGCTGGCATTTGGACGCCAGGGGAGTGAGGACCTTTCGCTGGCAGTTTTAGGCCAGGGGTGTGAGGACGTTTCGCTGGCAGTTTTATGTTTGGTGGTTCGGGATCTTTAGACCATGGGGGTGATAACGTTTCGCTGGCAGTTTTAGACCAGAGGGGTTGAGGATATTTCGCTTGCAGTTTTATCTCCGGTGGGTGAGGAAGTTTCGCTGGCAGTTTTACGCCATGGGGATGAGAATATTTCGCTGGCAGTTTTAGACCAGTGGGGTGAATATCTTCCGATGGCAATTTTAGGCCAAGGGGCAGAGGAAATTTCGCTTGCAGTTGTAGGCCATGGGGGTGAGGATCTTTGGCTGGCAACTTCCCGCCAGGAGGGGTGAGGATATTCCGCTGGCAGATTTAGGCCAGAGGCTGAGGATATTTCGCTGGCAATTTTCCGCCAGGGAGGTCAGGGCATTTCGCTGGCAATGTTAGGCCAGGAGCGTGAGGATCTGTCGACGGAAGTTTTAGGCCAGGGGGCTGAAGATCTTGTGTTGGCAGTTTTACGCCAGCGGGTTGAGGATATTTCGCTGGCAATTATACGCCAGGCGAGTAATGAAATCACGCTGGCAGATTTACGCCAGGGGTGTGACGACATTTCGCTGGCAGTCTTAGGCCAGGGGGTGAGGATTGTTCGCTGGCAGTTTCATGCCAGGGGGTGAGGATATTTCGCTTGCAGATTTAGGCCAGGGGGGTGAGGATCTTTCGCGGGCAATTATACGCCAATGGGGGTGAGGTAAGTTTGCAGGCAGTTGTGAGTCAGGGGCTGAGGATATTTCGATGGCAGGTTTACCTCCGGTGGATGATGATATTTCGCTGGCAGGTTTAGGCCAGGGGGGGGAGGAACTTCCGCTGGCAGTTTTAGGCCAGGGAGGTGAGGATATTTCGATGGCAGTTGTAGGCAAGGGGGGGAATGAACATTTCGCTGGCAGTTTTAGGCCAGGGGGGTTCAGGATATTTCGCTTGTAGTTTTACGCCAGGGGGCTGAGGATATTCTGCTGGCAGTTTTAGGCTAGGGACTTGAAGATATTTTGCTGGTAGTTTTATCTCTTGTGGCGGAGGATACTTCGCTGGTAGTTTTACACCAGGGGGCTGAGGAAATTTCGCTGGCATTTTTACCTTTGATGGGTGAGTATCTATAGGCCATGGGGGTAAAGAAATTTCGCTGGCAGTTTTAGACCAGGGGGGGAGGATGTTTCGCTGGCAATTTTTAGGAAGTGCGGGAGGCAGGGCGAGGCAGGAGGACGATGATGACGGATGACTGGAAAGGGTGGAGGTGGTAGATGGTCGGAGGAGGCGGAGGAAGGATGAGGGAGGAGGGGTGTGGCCTTGCGCTCGGCGCCGGAACCCCTACGCCGCGCGATGGAGTATTGAGTCCTCGCCTGATAAACCCAGCCAATTGCCACACGTCCAGCGCGGTGCTGCGCCCGTATATATATGCTCGCCCCTTGGCGTGGGACTGGTCGGGGACCAAGGGGCGAGCTGTCCGGTGATTGTTG
Source organism: Prorocentrum cordatum (assembly GCA_963575745.1). Taxonomy (NCBI): domain Eukaryota; class Dinophyceae; order Prorocentrales; family Prorocentraceae; genus Prorocentrum; species Prorocentrum cordatum. The sequence goes on along the minus strand of CAUYUJ010021864.1, from coordinate 105,946 downwards.
TTCTTGTTGTTGTTGGTGTTGGTGTTGTTGTTGTTGTTGATGTTGTTGTAGTAGTTGTAGTTGTAGTTGTAGTTGTAGTTGTCTTTGTTGTTGCTGTTGTTGTTGTTGCTGTTGTTGTTGAGGTTGTTGTTGTGGTTGTTGTTGTTGTTGTTGCTGTTCAATGTTAACTACTAGACAATTATTATTGTTGGACCCCCCCAGGCACCCTGGCGCTCTCGCCTCGGCGCCAGCTACATTTCCATTGAAAATGAGGCTCACGCTCGAGAGGTTTGGGGGGCCGCCAAAGCCGGCCGCCCAACAACAACAACAACAACACCAACAACAACAACAACAACAACAACAACAACTATCATTCCAAGACTGGTCGCTCCTGCCGGCCCGCGTGTCATTCACGATGCATATCCCAAACCCTGGATACCCGCCCTCTTCGTCTTCGATCGTGCCCCCTTTTTGGGACGTTAGATTCCTTCCTGGCCACGTGCAAATCGAGAAGCCCCTAAACAGGGAAACGAAATGGAAAAAACAAACAGAGAGGACGAAGGGATCGGAGGAAGGGAGGGATTAGAGGGGCAACAGGGAGGGACGACGATGATTTGTGCCGTGAGTTGCGATTCAGCTTGCGTAATGGCTTGCGCCAGCCATTCCAACACAGGTTAACAAAGGCTTCGCCATGGGTCGCGCCATAAACAGCGCCATGTAACACCTCCGGTGCTGATCGGCGAGGTGTTGGAGGCGAATGTGGTGCCTGATGCCATCTCCTAGAGCGCTGCAGGGCCAGGGTGGGTGGGAGGAACCAGCAGGGGCCGCGGGCTTTGTTGCTGCTGCACGACATGCTGGCTTTGGCGCTGCTCAGCGAAAAGTGGGAGGCGAAACGGCAATCGGAGGCACCGAGCTCTGGCACTTGTCTGTGGGATGCGGCAATCGACACTGGGACCCCCATTACATTAGCTATAGCGCGGTGGTCGCCGCGTGCAGGATAACGGCCTATGGCAATGGACAGTGTTGTTGCCCAGCGGCCGCGCGGGAAGTGAAGTGGAAGCCCGATTTCATGAACCACAGCGCTGGGATTCGAACGTGCGGGAATCTTTTGAGCTATATACAGCAACGGATCGCCATTACCACAGCGCCGGGATCTGCGTGTGCGAGAAGGGCAAGCCGCAGCTGCAGGCATTGGCGACGCTGCTCAGCGTGAAGTGGGAGGCAACGCTCAAGGAGACATGGGAGGTGGGGTCCTGACTAACTTGCGAGGAAGTCACAGGCGGGAGCGCCGATCCTGAGTAAATTGGGAGGAAGTCTCAGGCGGGAGCGGGGGTCCTGAGTGAAGTTGGAGGCAGTCTCAAGCGGTGGCCGCTGTCGTTGTAGTCCGGGGTGGCAACGATGTAATTTGACCCGGATTAAGTTGCGGGGGTGTCTCGTGCGGGAGCGCCGTTCCTGAATGAATTGGGGGGAAGTCGCAGACGGGAAGGGGGGGTCCGAAGTAAATTTGGAGGACGTCTCAGGCGGGAGCCGTTGTTGTTAGTGCGGGGGGCCAGGGGCGCAGTTTGACAAGGAAAATGTTCTTTGTCAGAAAAACAAGATGCGAGCGTCGAGGGGCACACTTTGACTGAGGGAGAACACTATTCGCCGGCGAGGGGGGACCAACCATAATTATTGTTCACAAGTGAGAGTTCAATAACGCTCCCGCTCGATTTTTTGTTATTACCCTGAGCTGGTGCTGTTGTTCGCCGCCGAAAACAGCCGCCCCAACAAAAGCAACGCTCCCGCTCGAGACTTCTTCCAGTCTTACCTTGGACTGGCGCGCTAGTCTTTGTCTCGTCGGCGCCGCACCCAGCAAGAACAACGCTCCCGCTCGAGACTTCCTCCTGTTTTACTCGGAGCCAGCGCTTTTGCCCGCCGCCGAAAACCGTCACCCCAACAAAACCAGCGCTCCCGCCCGAGACGTCCTTCCGTTTTACGCTGGACCGGCGCTCGATTATCTTTTGAATTAGCGCCCCCCCCAGCAAGCACAACGCTCCCGCTCGTCGCTTTCTTAATTTTTCCTGAAGACCTGTTCCTCGCCGCCGCCAGTCCCCGTCCCGACAAAACCGCGGTTCCCGCTCGAGATTTTTATTCAAGGCGGTGTTCCTCTTCGCCGCCGATAACCGCCGTCCCAACAGAACCAGCGCTCCCGCTCGAGACTTTGTGTTGTTTGACGCTGGACTAGCGCCCTACTGTCTTCTGCATTGGCGCCGATCCCAGCAACAACGGCACCCCTGCTCGAGACTTTCTTTCTATTCAGGGCCAGGTCCTTGCCTCGCCGCCGACAGCCCCCATCCCCACCAAGCCAATCCTGTCGCTCGATAGTTCCTTGTGCTTTACCCATGGCTGGGGCTCCACTGGCGGTTTCGCATCGGCGCAGCAGGGCGCAGGCATGTGTTCTCGAGACGGGATATGTTGACATTCTTTCTTTGGCGGAGGTGTTTGCAGGACCTCATTGGGCGGGATACCTGGGAATGGGAATGACGGACCCCCGCGATAGAACAATACCAGCCAGCGTTGACTCCAAATCTATTAGACGATTCAAATCAAGGGACCAGAGGAATCAAACATGTTCGGAGTCCGCAATTCAGCAAGCAAGCGAGCGTGCAAGCAAACGCGCAAGCAAACGCACAAGCGTGCAAGCGCGCAAGCGCGCAAGCAAGGCAAGCAAGGCAAGGCAAGCAAACAAGCAAACAAGCAAGTTGACACACAAGCAAGCAAACAAGCAAGCACGCAAGCAAACAAGCAGGCATAGACATAGTCGTAGGCACAGGAGTGAGGGGGAGGCATAGGCATAGGCATAGCCATAGGAATTATGGGGGGGGGGCATCGGATTTGTTTTTGGGGGCAACGGACCAATTAGTAGGGTTTGAGCTAGGACTCCTATAGGGCAAGCCTATTTGGAGCATGATCCCCCATGATGTGATGGTTATTATGATGGTCGCATGCTGGGTGTGGAAGCATCGCGCATGAGGGTCAACTGATTGTTGTTGCTGTTGCTGTTCTTGTTGCTGCTGTTGTTGTTGTTGCTGTTATGGTTGTCGTTCTCGTTGTTGTTGTCATCCGTATCGTCCCTGGGTCCCCCTTTTCTCCCTCCTCGCCCTGCCTTCGACGAGCCCAGGGAAAGGGGGGAGGCAGGGAAAGGGGACGACAGAGATGACGACCAACGAATGACGGAGATGACGACTTGAACGGACGAACCCCTCACACACGCCGACAGGGTCGGCGGATTCTTCTTTCTCTTCGGCCGTATCGTCCCTGGGTCCCCCGTTCTCCCTCTTCGCCCTGCCTTTCAAGTCCGCCCCCAAACAACACCTTTTCTGGCGCTCTCCGCCGAGCTCTCGCTGCGGCCCCGGCGCCCGCGGGGCAGGGGGCGAGCCAGCAGACGGGGGAATGCCCAGGCCGCTCAGAGGGGGCCAAGAGAGGATGGGTCGGGGTCGGAGGATCGCGGTGCTTCGCCGATGCACCGATGCATCGGTCGAAGACATCGACGACGACGGCGACGGTGAACACGACGACGACCAAGACGACGATTCCGACGACATCGAAGATGTCGACGACGGCAACAATGTCGAAGACATCGACGACGACGACGTTGAAGCGGCGCGATCCTGAGCCCGATGCCCTCCATCCCGACGTCGCCGACGCACCGCCGATGCGGCGACGCGGTGCCATCCTCCGGCCCCATCTGCTTCGGCCCCACAGGAGCGGCGCTCGAGAGTGGAGGCGGAATGGGGAAGGGGGCAAGGCACGGTTCCTTTCGATCCGCCCTATCCGATTGGATTTCTCCTTCTCTTCGTCCTCCTCTGCCCTCTTGTTATTATTATCTTATCATTATTCTTCTTCTTCTGATTATTATTATTCTTATCATTTCTCCTCCTCCTCCTCCTTCTGCCGGCCCGATCCGACTCGGGACGACCCGATGCGGCCCGATGTCTGCACGGCGTCGTCGTGCATCTCCTGGCGCGGCCGAGCCGGTTCCATTTCGCGGCTTGGTGCCGATGCAGCTCCAGGAGCACGAGGAGGAGAGGGGAGGAGGGCGAGGGAGGATGAAGAGGAGGAGGACGAGGAGGAGGAATAATTCAAAAGATATTGAAATAATAATATGCATCGTGAGAATCATACGAATAATACTATTGTGATTCGTAATAAGGGTGATAATCATAAGAGTGATACAATAACCAAGCATATTGATACGGGAGTAGCCCCAAATCAGAATCTGTTTGGGGCTATAGGGCTATAGGGCTAGATGCCTATGGGGCTATAGGGCTATTGGGCGATTGGGCAATGGGGCTATTGGGCTACAGGGCTATATGGCTATAGGACTATAGGCTATTGGGCTATAAGGCTATACGGCTATAGGGCTATAGAGCTATAGGGCTATCGGGCTATAGGCCTATTGGGGTATGGGGCTATGGGGCTATGGGGCCATGGGGCTATAGGGCTATAGGGCTATAGTGGTATAGGGCTATAGGGCTATAGGGTTATAGGACTATAGTGCTATAGGGCTATAGGGCTATAGGGGTGTAGGGCTATACGGCCGTAGGGCTATGGGGCTATGGGACACCCGGGCACCCGGGCACCCAGGAACCCGGGCGCGCCGCCGAAATGGGCGACGCAGCTCCCGGGCACCCGGGCACCCAGGCACCTGGGCGTGCCGCCGAAATCGGCGACGCAGCTAACCTAACCATATGAAGGCAAGCTCTGATTGGGGAATAATTCTAAGAGTGGTAATACTAGGAATAATAATGATACGTTGAATAATGATAGTTATAATAATAATAATACGAATAACAAGAAGAGGCGGAGGAGGAGGGTGAGGAGGAGGAGGAGGAGGAGAAGGAGGAGGATGAGGAGGAGGAGCGGGAGGAGTCCCGTCCCTTTCCCCTGGGCCCGCGCTCCATCCCGAGCCGTTTTTTTGCCGGTCCCGAGGCCTGGCGAGGGCCCCTGCTGAAAGCGACGAAAGACCTCCGCCCCGATTTTCTTTTGTTTGAGATGCTGCATCTCCGATTTCCCGGCTCGTTGCCGAATGATCTGTCTGGGGAGGCCGCAGCCGGCGGGGGCGAGCCCGCGAGGCGAGGCCGCCGTGACTGGACGGGGGCGCGGGCGGGCCGGCCGGGCACGCCGCAGGCCGATGAGCTCCAAGGAGCTCGAGAGCATCGACTACATCCAGCCAGTCCTGACGTCCTCGGGCTCCCCGCGTGGGCGGCCGCCACTCGGATCCAAGCATGCTCTCCTCCTCCTCCTCCTCCCTCCTCCTCCTCCTCCTCCTCCTCCTCCTCCTCCTCCTCCTCCTCCTCCTCCTCCTCCTCCTCCTCTACCTCCTCCTCGTCCTCCTAAGAGTATCAGGGCTGGAGGTTTGCTCGCCGTCTTCGGCCTCGGGGGCCCTCACTGACCCCCCGGGGGCCGTCCGCAAGTTGCTCGGGAGGGGGAGCCGGTCCTGGGGAAGGGGTCGGGGCTTCTTGGTGACCCCGTATCGGGGAGGGTCAGTTGAGGCAACGGTCCTGAGATCCTGGCGTCTCGATTTTTTCAGACCGGGCGTTTTCGCCCAGTTTCGGGCCCATGGACCCTCGCAGATCGACCTGGCTCGAAAACGTGCCGCAGAAACATCGTGCCTAGGGATCTGGTGGCAGTTTTTCGTGATGATGCATTTGGGGGGGGGGGGGGCAGCGTCGGATCTCAGCGGTAGCTGGCCTTCGGGGGGGCCCCTCGTTGGGACAGCTGGACGCAGGTCGTAATCGACACTGGGTGCGTTTGGACCCCTGTGGAGGGGAGCCTATTTTGAGCTGCCGTTGTTTCAGCTCGCCCTGCTCCGAGGCTTCTCTCTCTCTCTCTCTGTCTGTCTGTGTGTCTGAGGAGGAGGAGGAGGAGGAGGAGGAGGAGGAGGAGGAGGAGGAGGAGGAGGGGAGGGGGAGGAGGAGGAGGGGAGGGGGAGGAGGAGGGGGAGGAGGAGGAGGGGGAGGGGGAGGGCAGGTGGGCGGGGGGAGAGGAAGGGGGAGGAGGTGGGGGGGGGAGGAGGATGAGGAGGAGGGGGGTGAATGGAAGGAGAAGGCTGAGAGGGAGGATGAGGAGGTGGATTGGGGAGGAGGAGGGGCTTGGGGAGGGCGGGGGGGCGGGGATCGGTGAGGGGGGGAGGAGGATGACCGGAGCACGGGAAGCCAACGTGCAGCAGAGATGCTGCAAATTGCCCCCCCCCCCCCCCCCCCCCCCCGTCCCGAAGCCCCCTCCTTCCCATCGCGCAGTCCCTGCAGGCAAACATATGCTGCAAACCTGCCGTTTCGCTCGGCGCGCGAGGCGCCCCCTGCCTCGACGGAGCGCCCCGCGTGCCCGCACCGAGTGCGGGCACATGGGCCCCCGTGGCGAGAGGAGCTGCCCTCCAGCATCGGGAGGCCGCGCGCGGATCCTGCACCCCGCCTCCCCACGACTTCTGGGGGGGGGGGAGGTGGGCCCCCCCTCCCCCTTGGGAGGTTCCGAGCGAGGTCAACCCCCACCTCCCCCCCCCTCTAGAAGCCCAGACCCCCTCGAGCAATGAAACAAAATCATGACGGAGGGTTTTCCTGACGTTTCGGCCTCCGGGGGCCCTCACCGGGCCTCGGGAGCGTCAAAAAGCGACTCGGGATGCAAAGCCGGTCATGGGGAAAGGGTCTGGATCTCTGGGGGTCCACGTAATGAACAAACCATGACGTCGGCGGTCTGGGACTCCTGGGGAGGTGGGGTACGGCGGAAGCCCATGCAAGAGACACCCTGCCTGCTTCCAGGGTGCCCTGGGTGTCGTGGGTCTCGGTGCTTCTGCCACACGGAAGGCGTGACGTCTTCCCACGCCAGAAATACTTAGGAGGGAAGACACAGACACTATGAATCTACGATTCCCCAGAAAATATGGGAAAATATGGGGAGTGTGGGGGGAAGGCAAAAACCTAGAACATATGGGAAGCTGTGGGGCATATTTTTAGTTGTGTGTATTTATTTGTGTGTCCCAGGGCCCCTTTAAATACATGGACGTCCTGGTGTCTCAGGACTGGGTTCCTCGTGGAAGGCTTCTTGTGGGCTGGCAGCCGCTGCAGGGTTCGCATGCGGCCTCCTAGGATCATGCAGCTCCGAACTCGGAAGGGAGGAGGAGGAGGAGGAGGAGGAGCAAGAGGAGGAGGAAGAGGAGGAGGAGGAGGAGGAGGTATCGAGGTATCGAGTACCAGAGGCGCGGCCAAGTTCCCCGACTGCGCCCCGAATATCAACGAGAACGATTCAGCTGGGGATCCTTCCTCCAGCTTGACCCCAGTCTTGGGGTGCAGTCCCTCACGGATATTCGCGAGAGACCTCCTCACACTCTGGGGCAGGGAGCCAGACGCTGTTGGCTTACAAACTGCGCGCAGCTTAGGCCCCAAACGATGAGCACAATAGGAACCACACGCAGTGCAAAAGAAGGAGGAGGAGGAGGAGGAGGAGGAGGAGGAGGAGGAGGAGGAGGGGGAGGGGGAGGGTTCGCATGTGGCCTCCCAATCCATGCAGCTCCGAACCGCTGAAGGGAAAGGACGGTCCCAGCGGAAGCCCCGCTTCTTTGTGAGAGAGGCAACCGGCCAGCCGCGGGCCGTGCCGCTGACAAGCAGACAGCTTCTGGCTATGCAAGGAAGTCTCGAGCGTCAGGCGATCGCAAGCATGGATCAAGGGGGCGTGGATTAGCGACGGGCCCCGTTTCCATGGAAAATCGCGGATGTCCGCCGCCGAACGAGGCGGCACCGGCCGCATTTTGGGGAGGACCCCCCCCGATCCATGGATTTGGCGACCGCGCGCCAAGTCCATGGATCACTAATCCATCTTTGCGCGTCCCCGAAAGCGGGAGCCTTATTTCCAAGGGAGGAAACACCACCCAGACCTGATGATTGGCGTTTGCTACATGGCCTTTGGCGTTCACTAAAAACAGCCCGCTGCCTCGCTCGACTCCTCTGGGTGCGTTTACGGAACGACTTCGCGTGTCGGGGTGATTATTCTTGGGATGGATGGATTTTCTGCCCTATATCTTTTGGAATGGAGCCGTCCACCGTCCGTGTAGCTGGTGTGCGCGTTCATCACTGTGTGCTCGATGTAGGTGACGTCTGTTGCGACGGCCCCATTTTGAAGAGGAACCGCCCTCCATCTGTTCAACTGTTGCACTTTTCCCTTGATATGTAGTGTTAGTATCAGCTGTGGTGCCACGTGATAAGGAGGACTCGTGCGAGAGCACCACTTTGAAAAAGGGGGCCATGATGAGAACGCCCCTGGAGCCCAAGTCAGTCCCTCGAGGAAGCCTCGAGGAGTCCTCGGGAAAACGTCGGGGAGCCCCGAGGAGACCCCGCGGCACGCCTCATATGGGCAGCCTCGGTGCTCCTCTGCGGGGAGAGCCGCGGGACTCCGCGGGCGAAGCGCCCTTCAGGCCTCGGCAGGCGGCCCCGCCCGCGCTCGCCCCGCCCAGGGGGACCCCTCGCCACTTCGAGGCTGCGCTCCCCTCCTCCTCCTCCTCCTCCTCCTCCTCCTCCTCCTCCTCCATATGCAGGAATTGGGCTGCTCGCGCGAGGAGCCATAGGATGGCATGATAACCTCAGATTTTCCAAGGTCAAGGCGCATCAAAGTTTAGACGCCCACCCTGTCGGCTCGACAGAGTGGGCCGACACCCTGGGCAACCACGGGGCCGACCGATTTGCGGGGATCGCTTCTCGGGAATTCAACAAGCCCTCGGAGACCGAGACCAGGGAACACGAGTCCCAGTGCAAGTTGCTCAGTAAATATAAGAGATATGTCGCCAAGGCCCTACAGGAGTGGCCGCCGATAGGCCCCAGCGTGACCAAGAAAGCTTACAAGAAGCCAGTCAAATCTTCCTCCCCTCCTGTAGGAGCGGCTTCCAGCCAAGAGATCTGGAAGCAGCTCCACCCTCCGCCCCCGCCGCCTCCTCCCGCAGCCCCCCGCCCCGTTCAGCCTCGACGAGAGCCGCGGGGGCACAGGTGGGAGGCCTCAGGGAGGCGTTTCTTGTGTATCGACTGCCGCAGCAGGGCAGCAACAAAGAAACCAGGCACATGTCCTGGGTACTCTCAGGCGCTCGCGGAGCTGTGCAGCAATCCGCAGGAGCACTCGCTGTTCATTTGCGAGCAGCATAGAGGGGGGTCGTTTATTGTCGTCTGTCGGAGGTGTGGGAAATTCGCCGAATCATATGTGCGGTCCCTCAGTGCAGCGTGTGCAGGACATTTTGTCAGACCAGGTGACCGCACACAATGGAACCTCTTGCTCGAAGGCAGGAATCCGCGAGGTTCCAAGAATTCGCCCATCGAGTACGAGCGGCCCATGCCGCTCCACCAGTACCTCCTGCGCCAAGCCCAAGAGATGGCCGAGCAGGAGGAGGCTGCTGCCGCCCACTCCCCAGGCCAACCGAGCGGGGGGGAGGAAGAGGAGCAGCAGCAGCAGCAGCAGCTCTGCTAACAGACGAACCTTTCCCCATCTGTGCGACGGTCCTCCTCCTCCTCCTCCTCCTCCTCCTCCTCCTCCTCCTCCTCCTCCTCCTCCTCCTCCTCCTCCCCCTCCTCCTCCTCCTCCTCCTCCTCCTCCTCCTCCTCCTCCTCCTCCTCAGCCCGGCGCCCGAGGCTTCGAGATGGGCATCTGGACGGGCCACCCGGGGCACGTCGGCAAGGCCCAGGCGCCGGCGCGGCAGGCGCCCGCCGCGCCGCGCGGCGCCCGCTCTGCTGCGGCCCTCGGGGGTGCCCCCCCGCCGCGCTGGGGACGACTCTCGGGGGCCCCCAAGCGGGGTGGTGACCACGCCGGGTGGTGAGTCGGTCGGGGTTCGGGGTCACCGCGCGGTTTTTCAAACAGTGGCGAAGCGTCCTGGCGTGCCTATACGCCTACCAAGCAATGTTCTGAGAACCGGTTGTGGTTTCCACGAAATGTTCTTAGAACACTTCTGGGGCTGTCTTGTTTTAACTCATCGGGCTTATCTTCTAAGAACATTTTCTTGTTCTTGGAACATTTCGGGGTTCTGGGACCATTTCGTGGTAGGCCTACAGGAATGCTGGGACGGTCGGTCCCTGTTCAAGTTTTGAGACTCGAGTCCCTCTTTGAGGATGTCTCGGGCGACAGGGGCCTCCAGGGTCCCAAGACCGTGCGGCGGCGGACCGTGCGGTGGGGTCTCTTGGGTTTCCGCGGTCACCGCACGGTCTGTCCCCACACGGTTTTGGGATCCCCAAGGCTCCGTTGCTGGGCTTTGCCTCCTCCCGGGATTCTCCGATGTCTGGACCGCCTTTCCATGACCTGCCTGTTTCTAGGGCTCCCGCATGGGGTCGGAGGGGTCGGAGGATCGCGCCGCATCGCCGATGCCTCGGCGATGCCTCTCGATGTGGAGCCCGAGTTTCTCCACGCCGGCGTCGCCGATGCATCGCCGATGCATTGGCGCTGCGTCACGATCCTCCGACCCCATCCACTCGGACCCCATCTACAAGGCCTCTGCCTGGGGCTCTCGGATGGGAGGCCGACTTGCCATGCCTTGCCTTTTTGAATTCTGCCCAGTCACCGAGCAGTAGGGATAGTACCCTTTTCGTGCTGCGTGCGCTGCTGTTGCCGCTGCCAGGCAAAGGGTGACGGAGTGCGCGCGCTTTCGCGAGGCCCTTCGGTGAACAACAACGTTGTTCTCCGGGTTCCTCCTCTTCCTCTGTCCCCATCCATCTTCTCTTCTCCTCCACCCTGCTTTTTTCCTTTGTCTTTCCTCATCCTCCTTCCTCTTCCTTCCCTCCCCCTTTCCCCAGCCTCTATCCCCCTTATTTCCTCCTCCTCATCTTCCTCCTCCTCCTCTTCCTCTTCCTCCTCCTCCTCGTCCTCATCCGCATCATCATTATTAGCATCAGCACCAGCACCAGCATCAGCATCAGCACCATCATCTGCATCATCATCATCATCACCACCACCACGTCACAATGTTATGCACATGCCTGCATCAGCACACCATGACCACCACACTATATCCACATCATCAATAACAGTCCGATTCCATACACTGTCAACTGCACATTGTCGATTGTCTATGCCCGCCGCCATCGGCCAGCTGGGACAACATATCATCATAATCATCATCATCGTCATCAGCAGCATCATCAGCATCATCAGCATCATTATCATTATCATCATCACTACCATCACCATCGCCATCACCATGACCATCACCATCACCATCACCATCACCATCACCATCACCATCACCATCACCATCACCATCAGTGCCACTCGGGCTCGAACTCGCTGGGGAGCGAGTGCGCGCAGCCCCTCCGATCTGCCCTCCGAGTCCGATTTTCGTACTCCTGGCGGCACCGACAGTGAGCCTCACTGCAGAAGATCGGTTGTTTATCTTGCTCGCTCCGCTTGCGCCCACCCATATTCTTTGAGATGGCGAAGAAGGCGACGAATATCAGCGGGCCTGCAGCTCGCAAGACGAAGGTTGTCGGAATCATCCAGCAGGGCGGTGGCGATCGTGCTACCGCGGCCTACAACGAGCTGACACACAAGGACCAGGCGGGTCTGGACCAGGTGCTGGACCAGACCCCAGGGGATAAGCACTTGAGAGCCATCCAGAAACTCTTGACGAAGAACAAGATCTCGTGGACCCACGAGCACCAGCGGCGCACCTCGGCTGCCGCTGCTTTGACCGACGGCTCCACGAACACCGCGAAGGGCAAGGGCAAGGGCACCGCGGCCGTCGAGCCGCAGCCCATCGCCCTAGACGAGCACGACTGGTCCATCCCCATCGCGCAGGCCCCCAAGAAGTTGCCCGATGGCACCTATGAGTCCCCCGCCTCCCTTCACAGCATGGAGGATGTGGAGAAGTGGTGCATGGCGTTACGGCGACAGAAGGAGCCGCTTGCCATCCTGGCCATCGGCACGGGCAGTGACAATTGGGCCCACGCGAAGATCCATATTCCTGTACTCAGGGTCCCTCACGGTACATCCAACCCGCGGACGACCTTCATGAATGGCGTCATCTACCAGTTCGGCGAGACTGACGTCACTATGAAGACAAATGTCGCGCAGCTCGGCGAAACAGATGGCAATGCGACCTTCATGCGCATCACCATCCATGAGACCGACACGCTGCTCGTCAACCCCACCGTGCATGAGGTTTTCAGCAGTCAGATCAGCGGCGCTGCCCCTGTCGTCGTCGGCGGGCAGCGCAAGGACAAGATGGGCAGCACCGCCGACGAACGTTGGAAGACGGCCTGCAAGTCCGATGCTAAGAGCTCCATGGGCAATGGGCCACGCGATGTCATCAAGTCCACCGTGCAGGCCATATGCCCCGAGATCCCGCTCCTCGACGAGCCCAGCCGCCTGTTACGAGCAGGAGGTCCGGCAGGTCAACGTATCCTGGGAGCCGTGATTGCCATCCCAAAGAACCAGGAGGACGCGTTCCTCAAGTACTCAGGCTACCAGGGCATCACTTTTACTTTCTCGTACATCGGCGTCGACGCGGAGAAGCAGGAGACCGACGAGTGGAAGATCCACACCGTCTGGTTCAACAAGACCTTCTCCATGCAGGAGGCCTACAGCATGTCCAAGTCCCACGAGGCCGCGCTGGGCGTTACGAAAGGTGATCGCGGACAGTTCGGACTACGGGTGCAACGTGAACATCCCAAAGCAGGCGAAGCGGCTATTGCTGTACGAGGCTCAGCCACAGCTCTGGCCCGACGCAAATGGCTCATCGACAACATCCCGAATGGAAAGGCCGTTGCAGGACAAGTTGCGGGCGCTGCTCAAACAGTTGGGTGGACCGCCGACATCGTCTACGTGGGCTTCGACATCAATGAGAAGACAAACTTCGCCATCGCGCGCTCCGACACCGAGCCGACCAACAAGTACTGGAAGTTCGGCACTACCACGCCTTGGGTTGTCACCGAGGTCACCAGCGGAAATCACAGCCCCACCAGTACTTCAGCGGCAGCTCCTACGGTCGTCCTCGCCGCCTCCCTCAACGCACAGCCACCACCTGGTCAACCTACTGGTAAAGTACCTGCTGCACCAGAGGCTGCCACGCCTCCCTGGCTTGCTGCACTTCAAGGGAAGCCACCGGAGCAACCTGTCCCGCAAGGTGAGGCCGACGCGCGGATGCAAGTTGAGCCCCGTGAAACCCCACCTACCCCGGTTCCTGTCCGTCCCTTTGATGCTGAGCGCGAGCGAATTCTGGCCCTCGAAGCTAGTGTACGTGCCCAAGCTACCACCATGGCCGCTACGCAGGCGCAGTTCGACAAGCAGGCCACCGCCACCACCTCGCTCGGCGCCAAGCTGAACGACGTTGCTCACAAGACGGATGCTGCCGTCACCGAGATCAAGCAGGCGAACGTGGCTCTCAACAGCACCATCCAGTTGAACCAGGCTCAGCTCCAGGGAAGCTTGGCTGCCATCCTTAAGAAGATGAATCTCCAGGAGGAGTGCGCCGACGCCCCCGGCAAGAAGACGCCGCGCACCACGCCGCGCACCGGCGACGATGGCAAGGGCAGCAAGGACGACGACGAAATCTGAAGGTGCCCGAGGAAGGTTAGTCCCGCCTTCCGTTGGGAAGTACGTGAACGGGGACATCAACTACATTCACTTGGCAGTGGTCTACACGCTCAAACTTTGGGGTACTGCAGCGGGTGGGGTGGCTGCAGGAATGAGCATCGTACCACAGTTTCGACCATGTCTACAGCTAGTCTGGAAGACTGCCGCGGTGACGACACGGCCGAGACTAACACTCGGGAGGCTCCGCCTCGATCCAACCTCCTCATGCGAACACATCGTCTTAAGCGACACTTCGGGTTTTTCGTCATGTGGGTCCTGACGACTTTGCTTCAGTGTCATAGCTACAGTCATCGCACGCGAGCGTGCTCTGATTCAACCCTGGGTGACGGGCCTGGCTATCACAAGTTCGTCTCGCTCAATGTGACCTCGCTGCAAGCACGCTGGGAATTGCTCGCAGCTCTTGGCGACCGAGGCGTCGCCGTTGCAGCTCTACAAGAAGTACGTCGCACACCTCATCAACTTTCGGACCTTGATAAGCATCTCCATCGGCACGGGTGGAAAGCACATTGGGGCCCGCCCCTCTCTCCAGGCGCGCGTGTGGTTCCAGCGCAGAATGGCAAGCATCAGTACGTAACCAAAGGAGTTAACACTGAGCTCGGGGGCGTTGCCATCGCCGCCCCGACCTCTGAACCCATGGTTCCTACGGGTTGCCAACGCCCTGTCCAAGAACGGCTTCTGGCGACAAAGCGCTGGAAGGAGGTCTTCGTTCCCATCCCCAATCAGAAAGGGAAGGAAGCTGACCGCCGGTTATTACCTCGCCACCGTCTACGGAGCCGCCGCAGAATCTAACGAGGACCTGTTCGCGGACGTCTGGCAAGCTGCTGCTCTTCGAGGCACGGCCGCCCCTTATGTCATCACCATGGTTGCTCAGTGCGACGTCACCGAGTCTGCTTTTCTCAGCTGGGTATTACAGGAAGGTGGCTGGAACAACGTCTCGAACGGATATCCCGACCAGGGCGCCATGACCTACGGCCGCGACCCCAACTGGCCAACTGGAACCGCTACGACCCCATCGAACACACCTCCAGGACCGACAACATCTTTGCGAATGACAATGCCAATGCTATGGTCATCGACTTTCAGATTGTTCGCGAATTCAAATGCCCTGGACATCTCGCCCTCGAAGTCACTCTCAACGTGGGCGCCTTTGCTGCGCGAGTTCGGCGGTGGGAACGCCCGAAGCTCTACAACGTCTCTCACATCAGTATGCCACACGACGAACGTGAAGCACTTGGCGCCCACTTGGTTGACCAACGTGCTGAACAGCTTGCATTGGCACAAGGCAATGCAAAGGATACTTTCGCTCTTGCCAACAAGATTGCGGAGGATTTCTTGGATATATGTTGTGATAGTCATGTCAAGAAGGGCACGAGAGGGCGCGGCAGGCCCCCTCGTGTCGTGCAAGGGTGGGCCGCCCCACCCATTTCTCCACAGCACGGTGCTATGTCTCGCACAGGGTGGCAATGCACCGAGCTCCACCGTCGGCTACTTGAACTAAGTTATCGTGCTGATCGCTGTGAATCTCGTGGGTATACGTCCTACATCGACATCCAGCTCTACCACCAGCTCTGGGCCAACTGCTGCAAGCAAGTTCGACTTCTTCAGCCAGTGTGTGCATCCTGGCCTGGATGGCGGGCGCCTTTCTGCTGGCCCTCGGCATCCCAGGCCCGTCACGCTGCTGCCCGGGTACTGGCTAAACAACAGCGGTGCGCCGCAGAAACCCAACGACAGCGACTGCAACAATGGCGAACACGAATTTCAGCATCTTGTCAAAGTGGAGGGCGAGAGGTGTGTGCCCGGGTAAAAGCGCAGACACAGCAACCCACAACCTTCCTCAAACAATCCGACACCCAGGACATTATCTCCAACCCGCTCGACATTACCAGGCTGATGCAGCAAACTTGGGAGCCGATCCTCTGCAAATATCGTGGGACTTCAGAGGTTCCTACTTGGGGATTCCCGTGCCGAATGCGAAGCTGAACTGCCCCCTGTGAGCCCTTGCTCTGAGCCCTCACTTAGTGATGCTGATGTCAGCGCTTTTCTCCAGGCACGCTCCTCTCGCAAGGCGGGGGGTCTTGACGGATGGGCGACGGTGGAGGCCAAAGCTCTGCCCGCAGCCATCCAAGCCGTCTTCGCCGAGGCTCTTCGATCGATGCAGTATTCGGGTCAGGCCCCCTCGGCTTTCAAACATGTTCCGAATCCCGCCTTGAGGAAGGGGGGCGGGATTTTTCCTGAGGAGCAAAGGCTCCTTTCCGTTCTGTCTGTGTGGCTTTACTCTTGGGACGTCCCGATTTACCGAAAGCTCGAGCCTTGGAGGCGCAAGTGGAGTCACCCCACGAGTTGGGGGGCTACGTCGGGGGCTCGTCTCTCGGATGTCTCCACCAGTCTTGCCCTGCAGGTCGAGTGGTCCCGGCGCACCGAGAACTGGGTCCACGGTCTTGCTCTCGACAGGAAGAAGTGCTTCGACCTGCTGATAACCAGTATATGCATCGAACTACAACGACGCGCAGGGTGCCCCGAGAGTGTTCTTCGAGTTCGTGAACAGTTTTATGCCCAGCATCGGAGATACCGGCGACTGTCTGGAACTCACAGCGAAGCCATGGCCACCGCGAATGGCCACTTACAAGGATTCGCATTCAGCATTGATGATATTAAGATGCTCATGTATGTATGGACGGCGAGACAACACAGGGTAATACCGAGATCTCTTTCCATAACGTATATCGACGGCTCCAACTCAACTGTGTGGGGCATGGCTGGGATTCGTGAATCGCTTCGCGAATCTTTTTTTTGGTAAACTCTCTGGACAGGAACTACATCTTGGGAGGCTGGTCGCCTGGACCACCGACGAGAACTCGGCCACTGAGCTCGCCAACACCACGGTCTGTGGCCACAACCTGCCCGTCAAGCGCGCCTTCCGCCTGGTGGGCAGCCAGATCGCCACCCGCGGAGGTGATGACACCAGCCTCATGGACCGCCACTTCGCTGCTGCAGCTCAACGACTTCAACGGGCTCAACGGCTTCCTCTACCTCTACACAAGCGTGCCGACATCGCGCAGACGATGGCGGCATCCATGGTCGCTGTGGGCTCCGATCTCGGCACGCCCTCCAACCGACAGCTGCGGGATTACTACCGCGCCATGTTTGCGACCATCATGCCTAAGGGGCGGCAGTGGACCTGCCAGTGGATCTTGCTGAGCGTCGTGCTGAAGGGCCACCTCCTCGACCCCATCACGATCAGCCAGAGGGAAGTCACCCTTTCGCTACGCCGTCAGGCTCTGCGGGTGCCACAGCTGCGAGACTACGCGCGCGACCTTCGTGATCATATCCAAGATGCAGACGCCGCCTACCCCGGTCCAGCGCGAACTTTCGTCAAGATGCTCAACCAGCTCAACTGGCGCTGGGCATCCCTCGACATCCTGCTGACCGACCTGGGCGCCCCCATTTCGTGGCTCGAAGGGCACAGTGACTTTCTCATGCATCATCTCCGAGACTCCCAACGACGGTGGTTCCAACGCAAGGTGCCCACTACGCGGAACGACCTCGGAGACGTGGCTAAGCATAAGTACGGCATTGACATGGTTTCAAATTCTTGGCTCTTGCGAGCACGCAGTCTCAGGCACCGTCTTACTAAGTGGCAGCGTGGTCTACTGTCTGTATTTCTAGCCGGCGGCGATCACACGCAACAGAGATTGCAAAGATCATCAATTTCAGAAGACACGTCAGCGGCGTGCAGGTTCTGTGACAGAGAACAGGAAACGCAAGAACACATCCTGTGGGAGTGCCCTTGCTGGCGAGAACGAAGCGCACCACTACTCCAACATCCGCAAGCTCAAGAACGTGATCAGCGGCCGCCTTCAACACGCCATTGTGGTCTCACGTACATCGATGAGGAGACGGTCAACCTCTACAACGAATTCGTAGCCCTACCTGAGCCTCCACAACATCGACCCCCACAGCAAGTGGACGACGACCCCGCCGAGGACACGGTCAACTACGTCACCGACGACGAGATCAAGCGGTGGCTGACCTTAGCTACGGATGGCGCCTGCCGTTTCTCTCAGCACCAGTGGCTAGCTCGAGCTGGATGCGCTGTATACGTGGCGCCACGCCACCGCCTAAACTATTCCTCGAAGCTATGCGGGCCACGACAAAGTAGTGCCCGTGCTGAAGCCCGAGCCCTACTTCATGTTGTACGTGTTGCGGAAGAGCCCGTTTGGATCTACTGCGACAATCAACAATGTGTTCGAGAATTCAACAATCTACTACAAGGAGGAGAGCCGCCTGGAGGAAGCTGGAACGACATCTGGGTCCAGATCAAGACCGCGATCGACGCCAAGCCCGAGATGTTCTACATCGAGCACGTGTACTCGCACCAGGGTGAGGACGGTGTGGACCGCGGCGCGGTGCATCCGCTCGCTGAGGAGTTGAATTAAAATGTTGATGTGTTTGCCGCTAATGCCGCCAAGTTACACCCCCTCCCGACCTCAGTAATTCAGAAAGCCAGGGACCGTTTTACATTGACCACCTTAATGCGTCGATCGATTGTTCGAATTTTAGAGAAGCGTGCTGTGACGAGACCCCTTCCCCATCGGTCTGCGGGGTTCTCGGGGTCCCAACTCGCTCGTCTCGCTCCTCTTGCCCCCGACCCTCTCCCGCCTCCTCCTCCTCCCCCTCCCCCTCCCGACTGGGAGGAGGCTATGGGGGTCGAGGTCGAGCTCGAAGATGAGGCCGACTATGACCCTTTCGGATTTGGTCTCGAGTTAGGTTAGCTTCTCGTCCGATCCAGCTTGGCAACTATTTCGATAGTGCCTCGTCCCGTGCCCGAGGCAAGAGGTCGCCGCCTCCGTCTCGTTTTCAGAGTCCAAACGAAGGGGGGGCCCCGTCGTGTTTTCGTTTCTTGTGGTTGAGCAGGCCCAACGAGCCTGGACGAACTGACCCAAAGCGCAGGGCATCGCCATCACCATCACCATCACCATCACCATCACCACCCCATTCCGAAACTACTTTTTTTCCTCCCCCACATCCCGTCTCTTTGGGTTGATTTTGCATACCCGGTGGCGTTGCGTATCTCTTCCTCCTTGTCGTCCTTCTCCTCCTCCTGCTCTTCCTCACCATTGTCGTCATCATCATCAGCATCATCATCAGCAGCATTACCGTCATCATATCGTTATCATCATCGACATCCTCAACAGCACTATCATCACTAACACGATCACCATCACCATTATGATCATCATCATCGTCATCGTCATCATCATCATCAACATCATCATCATCGTTACCTTCATCATCAGCATCATCATAATCATCATCGTCAACATCAGCATCAGCACCAACACCATTATCAGCATCATCATCATCATCCTCATCATCAGCATTTTCATCATCATCATCATCATCATCATCATCATCACCATCACCATCATCATCATCATCATCATCATCATCATCATCATCATCATCATCATCATCATCATTAGTTCTCCCTGATCCCACTTCGTGCTCGCTCCTCGGCCCTCCTCCCCCCCTCCCTCATTCCCTCCCTCCCTCCTCGGCCCTCCTCCCTCCCTCCCTCCCTCCCTCTCCTCCCTCCCTCCCTCCCCCCTCCCCTCCTCCCTCCCTCCTCCCTTGCTCCTCCCTCCCTCCGCCATCCTCCCCCCTCACTCTTTGCTCGTGCCCCTTGCCCCGTGCCGGCGACAACTCGAGGCCAACGGAGAGGGGGGGAGGGGGGGGGCGCGGTGGCGCCCGCGCGGGCGGCGCCTCCGAGATGGAGCCGCTGTGGCCGCACGGCGTCCTGGCGTCCTGTCGCGGAGCGTCCTACCCCAGTGCCTGGGCCCCCAGGGGGAGGAGGAGGAGGAGGAGGAGGAGGAGGAGGAGGAGGAGGAGGAGGAGGAGGAGGAGGAGGAGGAGGAGGAGGAGGAAATCCAAGGGTCTGAAGACCCCGAAGCATGCCAAACCATTGTCCTCGGGCTCCAACACCACGGCTCAACCTGACCGGTGCGTCTTGACGACCCTGGATCATGTCAGAACGCCATTCCCAGGATTTCATCACCGCGATTCAACGTGAATTTACACCCTCATAACTGTGAATCGTTCCAACATGGAATTTCTGTTACGTCGATCATTTGGAACCCGTGACATGTTTTTATTCCCAGCCCTCCTGTGTTGGGTCCTCGTTTTGAATAGAGCAGTGTGGTCGCCCCGTCCTTCCTCCTCCTCCTCTCTCCTCCTCTCCTCCTTCTCTCGCGTCTCCTGTGTTCCCCTCTCCTCGTCTCTCGTGCCGTCGGTCTGCGAACTGCGCAATTGTCGCCACTTTCGTGGGATCCTGGGAAGCCCAGCGGAGGCACGCCATACGCGCGCGGACCGAGTCGGGACCTTGCCGCCCCCTTGGGTGCTTGTGATCTGCGCAACTGTCGCCACTGTCCAGGGCTCCTGGGAGGCCCAGCGGAGGTACGTCCCACGCGGATCACCTCGGAGGCCCAGCGGCGGTACGTCCCACGCGGACCACCTCGGTACCTCGCCGCCCCCTTGGGGGCTTGCGATCTGCGCAATTCTCGCCACTTTCGTGGATTCCTGGGAGGCCTAGCGGAGGCACGTCCCACGCTGACCACCTCGGTACCTCGCCGCCTCCTGGGGGGCTTGCGATCTGCGCGACTGTCGCCACTTTCGTGGGCTCCTGGGAGGCCCAGCGGAGGCACGTCCCACGCGGACCACCTCGGGACCTCGCCGCCCCCTGGGGATCTGCGCGACTGTCGCCACTTTCGTGGGCTCCTGGGAGGCCCAGCGGAGGTACGTCCCACGCGGATCACCTCGGTACCTCGCCGCCCCCTGGGGGGCTTGCGATCTGCGCAATTGTCGCCACTTTCGTGGGCTCCTGGGAGGCCCAGCGGAGGTACGTCCCACGCGGATCACCTCGGACCTCGCCGCCCCCTGGGGGGCTTGCGATCTGCGCAATTGTCGCCACTTTCGTGGGCTCCTGGGAGGCCCAGCGGAGGTACGTCCCACGCGGACCACCTCGGGACCTCGCCGCCCCCTGGGGGGCTTGCGATCTGCGCACCTGTCGCCACTCTCGTGGGCTCCTGGGAGGCCTAGCGGAGGCACGTCCCACGCGGACCACCTCGGGACCTCGCCGCCCCCTGGGGGGGCTTGCGATCTGCGCAATTGTCGCCACTTTCATGGGCTCCTGGGAGGCCCAGCGGAGGTGGGTCCCACGCGGATCACCTCGGTACCTCGCCGCCCCCTAGGTTGCTTGCGTTCTGCGCAATTGTCGCCACTTTCATGGGCTCCTGGGAGGCCCAGCGGAGGTACGTCCCACGCGGATCACCTCGGGACCTCGCCGCCCCCTGGGGGGCTTGCGATGTGCGCAACTGTCGCCACTTTCGTGTGTTCCCGAGAGGCCCAGCGGAGGTACGTCCCACGCGGACCACCTCGGGACCTCGCCGCCCCCTGGGGGGCTTGCGATCTGCGCAATTGTCGCCACTTTCGTGGGCTCCTGGGAGGCCCAGCGGAGGCACGTCCCACGCGGGCCGCCTCGGTACCTCGCCGCCCCCTGGGGGGCTTGCGATCTGCGCAATTGTCGCCACTTTCGTGGGCTCCTGGGAGGCCCAGCGGAGGCACGTCCCACGCGGACCGCCTCGGTACCTCGCCGCCCCCTGGGGGGCTTGCGATCTGCGCAATTGTCGCCACTTTCGTGGGCTCCTGGGAGGCCCAGAGGAGTACTGGCCTTCGGACCATCCCGCCGCCTGGGTGGTGGGCCAGAGGCCACTTCTGGATGAATCTCCACCCCCGTTATGCACCTCATGAATTTGCCCCGCTCAGCGCAGCGCGTTGCTGAGTTTAACTGATGTTCTGTTTTGGCCCTCGCCGCCGCGCCCATTCGTGTTCACTTTTTGGGCGCGTTTCTTTCAACGCCCCTGTGTTTCCATTTTGTGTAATTGCCGTTCCTCTTCTTGCTACGCTCGTCTGACATCACTGCTGGGTGCTCTTCTTTCGCACGGCGGGTCCTTCAGAATGCCAGTCAGCATTGAGTGGTCCTGAGCAGAATCGCCACATGTATAGAAAAGGGATAGGTACGTCACATGGTAAGTTTTACAACGAATGTGCGCGGCGCTAAGGCGAGAGCCACATTTTGAAAACGACCCGCCCCCCATCTGTGAAATTGTTGCCGATGTTTAAGCTTCAGGGTCATAAATGGTGAGGAATTCTCGGGCGAAATGCCCGGCCCGCCCGAAAAACCGGCCTCGGGGTGCGACAGGGAGAGTTTTTTTTGGTAATAAACAAACATATATATATATATATATATATATCAGGAAAAGGAATGGTGAGGAGGAGGAGGAGGAGGAGGAGGAGGAAGGGGGAGGAGGTGAGGAGGGAGGAGGAGGAGGAGGGAGGAGGAGGACCGCACCCCACTGGGACTGAGACTTCGCGCGTCGTGATGATTTCTTCGCGGCGTGGCTCGCCAGGGGGTCTGTGCCGCACCCCCCCGGGGGGTTGGGCCAGCCTGACGACCGCGAGCTGTTCCCTGACGGCCTTGGGGCCCGGTGATGAGGGCCTCGCAGTCGAGATTTTTGTCACGGGGTCTGCTCGTCCTTCTCCTCCCCGCTCCTCTCCTCCTCCCTCTCCTCCTCCTCCTCCTCTTCCTCCTCCTCCTCCTCCTCGTCCTCCTCCTCCTCCTCCTCCTCCTCCTCCTCCCCTCCTCCTCCTCTCCTCCTCCTCCTCCCTCTCCTCCTCCTCCTCCTGCTCCTGCTCCTCCTCCTCCTCCTCCTCCTCCTTCTCCTCCTCCTCTTCCTCGGTGGCTCGGTGGTGCGGACTGTTCACAAGGAACTGGGGCCCTCGGTCCCGCCCCCCCTGGAACTGGAGCCCCGGCAGCAAGCCGTCCCCGGCGGGGGACGGAGGGTATAAAACGGGGCCGACATCACAGCCCAAAGGGGGGGGCTACCCCAGGGTGACTGGCGAACGAGGCCGGGGACGATTCGGGAGGACAGCAGCAGTGGCAGGAGCGAGAGAGGCCAGGAAAAAAAACGAGTGCAGCAGGCACGACGAGGAGGAGCGGACAACGGGAGAGAGAGGTCCCAGCAAACAAGTGACCCCCCCAAGCGCACCCCCCCGATATACGCGGGCACACTCCTGACGGGGGGCCGACCTGTACAGGTCCCAAGATGACGGGTCAATGCGGGGGGGCGCTGGAGGGTGTCACCGGAGCGCTGGGGCATGGTAGGATAATCCTGTGCCGAGTCGTGCCGTTGGTTCCCGAGCCCCCCCCCATTTTTCCTCATACTCACCACCCACCAAACCACCCCAACCCAACCCGAAGGCCTCAGTTTGCCCTCCATTTCCAGTGGGGGGGGGTCGGGGAACATTGAAAAAGCACAGATGAACCCTTATCCCCCCCAACCCGAAATTCGGGTCTTCGGGTTGGGTTGGGGTGGTCTGGTAGCTAGTCACATACCCCCCCGCGTCGTACGACAGGGCGGCTGACGGCGTGCGACCCGCAGAGGGTGGCTGACGGCGTACCGTGTTTGGATGGGGGCGGCCGAAGAGTGGTGGCCCAAGCCCCCGCCCTCACATCTGTTTCCCCGGCATTGCTTCGGGGACGGGGGCGGGGAAGGCTGGAAAGAAAAAGTGGTTGGTGGGGCTCTCCCAGGTCAGCCCCCCCCCTCACGCCCCCTGGCACAGCTGGTGCTCCTCTGAGGCCTCGGTTGCTTGCTTTCTTGCTAGCGTACTTGCTTTTTACTTTTACGTCGGCTCAGACGTCGCGTTCCAGCTGCTGTCTGTCCCCAGTCGTGTTCGAGGTTCGCTCACAGTTGGTAACCGCCGTGGCCGGTTGACGTCCATAACCCGTTAAACCATGAACAGTGGGAAACCGACCCCAGCCCCCACAATTATGGGTTTTACATGTCAGCGTTATGTATTTACGGCGAATGAGCGTAAGTGTAGGCGCCCTGAAGGCGAGACAATTGCCAGCTGCCGCAGGGGGGCCCCGCGCGCGCGGCGACGTCCTGGGCCCGCTATTCCCAGGGCGGCGCGTGCCACGGCCGCGGCTCGCAGTTTGAGGCGACGGCGGCGCTGTCCCTCGCGCGGCAGCGCCGCTGGCTCAGCCGAGGGCTCCCGCGCCCGCCTCCGTCGCCCCCTCCTGACCCCGCCGGCGGAAAAGTTTAGATCGGGAGCGTTTCTCTTAAGGCAATTGGTCCAATATGAAGTTTCCTGGGCGTCGATATAAATGCGTTTTTGTTTATATAATCTTTTCGGGGCTCTCGCACGCGATACTTTCTACTTCGGAAATGTTTAGATTGATTTTATATGGAGTTGATATAAACTTTTATCGCCTGGTGTCCAAACTTTGTTTTCGGGGTGGATTTCAACTTTTCGATGCGCGCCCGTGCGGGGCGGGCCCCGGGCGCCGCGTGGGTTTCTTGCCAGCGCCGCCAAGGGCCGACGCTCCCATGGGTTTTTGCCCTGGCACGAGCGCGCGAATGTCCACGATGATTTTGGGCATGGACCGCGCGCCAGCACAAGGAAACGCCAAGTTCAAACGCCAATGAGCATGGCAGCGGCGCGCCGTTCGTATTGAATGTCGCGGCGTTGTCATTGGTTGACCGTCGGGCAGTTACCGCTCTCGGTTCGCGCGTCGTTTGACGGTCCCATTGGTCGAAAGTTCCTCATGTGGGGGGCGGGGGGCGTTTTTCATGTGTGCAAACCAAACGATGGTCCCCACTCCCAACCCCAGATCCCGACTGCCATTAATTCGCCTCCGAATAATTAATTGTCCCCCTACGCCCCTAGAAACATTCCACGGATACTGTGACGATGCGATTCACATGCGCACGTGTATGTTTGTGTTCATATATGCTTGTGTATGTGTGTGTGCATGTATGTATTGATGCATGTATGTATGTGTGCACGGTTGTCTGTATGTATGTATGCATGTCTGCATGCATGTACGTATATATATATATATGTGTGCAGCTATGGATGTATGCCGGTATACCTGTATGTATGCATGCGTGGATATATGCACGCGCACATGTAAGTGCATGGTTGTAGTTTACATGTATGCAATATTCTATAAACATATGTTCGTATACGTATGTATGTCATCATGCATGCATGTATTTATATGCGTATGCATGGGAATGTAAGTATGCATTCATGTATGCATGGACGTATGTACGTATGTTTGCATGTATGTATGCATGCATGTTTGTATGTACGTACGCTATACGCATACCAGTGTGCACATATGTGTGTGCATATTTGCATGCATGCATGCATGCATGTGTGCCCATGTGTGCACGTGTGTGTGTGTACGTTTGCTTGTATGCATGTAATTATGTATATACACCCGTGCATGTATGTATGCATGTGTGTAAGTATGTATGCAAGTGTGCGTGTGCGTAATTCTGTGTGTGGGCATGTATGTCTGTATAAGGGTATGTATATAAACATGTATGCATACCGGCGTACCAGGTACCTTTATATTCATCTATCGACAAATCGGCGAAACGGGCCCGGGGGGGCGAGGGCCGTGCCCTCGACCGCCAATGTTGAGCCCAGGGGCGCTTGGAGCAGCTTTTCGGACCCAAAAGAGCCCCGCGAGGAGCCAAACAGGTAGCGACCACGACCTAACTTAGCGAAGCTACTGCCCCACAAACTGGCCCCAGACGGCCCCAAGAGGCCCAAGAGACGCTCCGAGAGGCCTCTTCAAGGTGACTCCGAGACGACCCCAGGAGGCAGAACTTGCTCATGCTGCTCAGGTGTGTGTAGGCTTTCGTGGCATTCCATTTCCCGTGCTTGCGACGGGGCGTAGACGGCCCAAGAAGTGCCATAAACCACCACAGGACGTTCCAAAGAAGACCCTGCAGGGCCCCAAGATGGCCCGAGAGGAGACCAACACAACTCAAGAGGGCAGACGGCCCCAGGGAGGGCCAACGAGCGGAAAACGAACGCGCACTTCGAGGTTTCTACCCCAATATGCCCCCAGATCGCCACAGAAGGTTGGTTACAATGACTAGCGACCTTCTGATTCGCGATGTTGTTATGGTTCGCGTGGGTTTTGTGCACATGATCTATAGTTGTGGTCAGAGAGGAGCCCGACCTTGATCCCATAATGCCCGCGCGCTGCGCTGCGCTCCTGTTGGCCGCGGAGTCGCGGCATCGTCTGGCACGGCCCCAACTCCGAGGATTCGGTTGATTATTGTTTTGTTGCGGACGGTAGTCATGTTGTGCCCCAGACCCACGACGTCATGATTTTGTTCATGACGTTGACTTCCAGGTATTCAGTTTTCATTATGCCCGCGACTCATTCCCCGGGATTAAGTTTCCATCCTAAATCGTGGTTTGACGGCCCTGGGGCCTGGCGAAGGCCCTCAGAGGCCGAAGATAACACAACTACATCTCCTGTTTTTTGTTCACGACGCGAGGGGGTCTGGGACAGGGGCCGACGGAAACGTCCGAAGACCTCGAACGACGCCGCGAGGAGCTTTGAGTAGGAGTTCGTCGATCGAGTTAACTTGCCCCAGAAGCGCTGTTTCGTCGAATCTAAGAACAAAAAACGAATAACGATCCGTGCATCTACGGGACTGTCTACGATCAAAGAAACTGCTCTGTAGCAAGTCAACTCTGGAGTCCATCTCCTACTCGAGGAGGTCGGAGGAGGAGGAGGAGGAGGGGGAGGAGGAGGAGGCGGAGGAGGATGAGAAGGAGGAGGGGAAGGAGGAGGAGGAGGAAGATGAGGAGGGGATCCTCGGCGCGGACCCCATGGGGCGCCCCGAGCACGCCGCCGAGGCCGAGCGCTCCGAGGCGGAGGCGGTCCGCCAGCTGGCGAAGGAGCTGCAGGAGACACCTGCGCCGCGGGGGGGCTGCGGCCCTTCGGAGGCGCAGAGATGTTGGCACGGGCGCCAACATCTCGGAGGAGAAGGTACCCATGCAGTGCGGGCGCGGCCGCAAGAAGCCCTCGCAATACACCCAACCCTCAAAACCCGCGCGCGAGGTGCAACGGAAGGGGGAACCCGGAGCACCCCGAACGCAGCAGCTCCTTCAACGGCCGCGGGAAGTCACCGCGCACTGCGCGGAGCGAAGAAACCCAGGGCACCCTGGCGAAAAGTATATGGTTTCTTGATGCGCGCCCCCACTGTACCGCTGCCTTTGCCTCGCTTTCGCCTCTTCGGGCCTGCCGGGGGCCCCTCGTCGCCACCGCTGGATTCGCCTCGAAGCCCTGGTCAGGGCGCGCCCCAGGAGAGGTCCGGGGAGTAGCGGTATCGGTACCTTCCGGTTTCTCCAGGAGCACCAATATTGGCGGCGTGCCTCCACCGAGGGAAGATGAACCCGCTCCCTGTGATGCGGTGATAGTCAGGCTTCCCATTTGGCCGAAAGATGATTACAACCAATACCAAGCTTTAGGAGCATCCTCCCTCTGTGGACGCTCCCCCGGTATGGGTGGTGGTGTTCATTTCCATCGGCGCCGCCCCAATACAGTGGCAACGCGCGCGCCGATAAGTCTTATAGTGTAAGCTCTGTGGCGGTCGCTTTCTGGCCATACCGCTCGGGAAGCGATATACCACAGGATGGTTATTCGATACGTTCGGGTCGGACGCACGCCTCCAATGAGTTCACATCGTACTAGTGTGTCCTTGTGCGTCCCATTCCAAGCCTCCACGCCCTCCCTCCCGCCTGCCGCAGCGCAATCGGGATATGCCGCTCCGCGGCGGCGCCACGCGGCGTGCCCACGCGCCGCGGGGAGTCGCAGTGGTAACGTCAGCTTGTTGTTAACGAATCCGTGGGGGGCGCGCGCTTAAACACATAGTTGTCCTGCTCGGGCGAATCGCGGGGTGGCGCCCGCCAGATTGAAAGTCAATGGCGGCGGCGCCGGTGATTAGCGCCGACGCCCAGCCGCCAGCGAGAAGGCGACAGACAACACAGACTGGGGGAGGGGAAGGGTGGCGGGAGGCAAAGTCGACAGAAGCAGGGACCGTGAGCCAGGGCGACACCTGCCCGAAGTGCAGAAGAGCTGTTGTCGGCGCTCGCCCCAGCACTGTCCGTGCTCTTTTTTGTTGAGCCGATGCGCTTCCTCTGCCCTGGCCGCAGCCAGGGGGGGCACCAGCTGCCTCGCGGGCCCGCGAGCAAGGCGGGCTGGACGAAAGGGGGGCGTGGCCAAGCGGGCATTTTCTCAGCAGTTCACATTGCTGGCTTTCGCCTGGGAGGGGGAAACCATTCGCCTCGGATGTGTACGAAACCTATAACGAGTTTAAAACGAAAGGAAATTGTTTTGAGGCTGTCGTGCAGGGGATCACTTCGGCGGCGCCCGCGACGAGCCCCTGGCGCGCGTGATTAAAACATATGTTTCGCGCCCCACGCGTGATTCATCAGCCCCGGGGGTGTGGAGGGGGGTGGCACTCATTCGTTAATCACGAGTTGACCGTTCGCATGCGGGCGGCGTAATTTGCCAGAGAGCGGGGATGGGGGGAGGGAGGGTCCTCCTCCTGGTGAATCCGGGGGAAACGAGAATCGAGAAGGGGGGAGGACAAATGATCGAACAGGGTTTGCATGTTTTGAACTAGTTCTGGTTCTGCGGGGAAAACTTGCGACCCTCTTGGTCATTGCGCCTGTTTTTTTTCCGTTGGAGGATCCGCCATGACCCCCCGCTTGGCGTCCTTTCTCGCTTTTGAGGTTTGGCGGCTGTGGAGGTTATTGCAGAACTCCTCTGGAGGTGCTCGGGCAACCTTGAGGCCACGCGGTCGTGCGGGACTCGGACTGGGATGAATCGTTTCGGAGCGTTCCAGATCGCTCTCAGGACGTTCCAGAGTGCTGGAACGGACGCGGTGCCCGATACATCGCCCAGAACCGCCAGATCCCAGAGATCCGCGGCTTTTGTCCCTGTCCGTTTTTGTCCTGGTCCTGGCTTTGTCTTTCACGGGCGGATTCGCCTCGGGATCCCGCCCGGGGCGCGCTCCAGGACGGGTCTGGAGATCGAAGCTGTGGCCCAGGGCCCAGGCCGGCGTGGCGAGCAAAAGCGTTGCGGGCATTTCTATATTTCTGTTTCGGGGCCCAGGGGGACTTTTCGGGTCCTATGACAAGGCAGCCAAGACGCAGAAAGAAGAACCCTTTTCGGGATCAGGAGGGGCTCGCTGGTTTTCGGGCCGTTCCTTAGGTCTGGGTTGGGGAACCCATTCGAAGCCGAGGCTCGCCGTGGCCAGAAAAACTCCGTCGTTCCTTGTGCAGCGTCCCGTCTGGTAGCACAATGACTTAAGACACGGTTCGAGGCGAACGGCGGGGCGGGGGGACGGGGTCGATATAGTTTTGGCCATGCCCCGCGCTGCAAGGCAACAGATCACGACGCCGACCTACGGCCGAAACGTTGGGACGAGGTCTGCCCTGTTTTCGAAAGGGGCTCGCTGCTACCCTGGTCCTCCCGTAGGTCTTCCACCGTTGCTCCCCGCGCGCCCGGGCGCAGCTGAGGTCCCCTGGCGGAGCTGCGCTCCTCGTCTCGCGTCACGGCTAGCGAAGCGCTGCCGGTAGCTCCGAAGTTGGACGGAGGGGGCGACGCCCTTCCCCGCCCTTGGCCTTCGGCGCTCCTCGGCCTTCTGCCCTGGCTTTAAGTCGGGCGTGTCCCTCTGCAGGAGGAATCGTAAAAAATAGTCAAAGCATAGTCCAAGGACGATGCTTTGAGAGTTTTTGCTTAATTTGGGGGCATTTTGATTTTTTTGGTTACTTTCCATCCAAAATCCGCCTGTAGGGGGACACGCCCGACCTATAGCCCTGGCTCCTCTGTGCTCCTTCTCTTCGGGAGGGAGGAAGGTCGGCCACGCGAAGAAGGGGGTTAGGGGGGAGGGGGGGAGGCTTCCTAGAAGGATCGGCGGCGAGCGAGGGGGGGAAGTGAGAGGGAGAAGGCCTTCTCAGAAGGTGGCCAGGCTTCTCATTAGACCTCCGGCCTTCCGAGAGGTTTTCTGGGTCTTCGGGGAAGGCCCAGAACTTGTCTCAGAAGGCTGGGGGACTTCCGAGCCTTCTGAGAAGGCCCGCCCCTTCTCACTTCCCGGGCTCGCCGAAGACCAGTCCTGCGCGTGCGTTCTGTGGTCGATCCCCCGCCGTCTCCTTGTCTGCCCGCCCCCCCCAAGCAGCTGATCCTCTGCCTCCCCCCCTATACTCTCCAATCCCCCCCTCGCCTCTCCCCCTCACATATTTTGCATCCTCCTTCTCCTGTGACTGCTCCTCGTCGTCGTCGTCGTCTTCGTCGTCGTCGTCGTCGTCGTCGTTCGCGTCCTCCTGAATGTCCATTTCGCCTCTCCTTCCCTCACTTCCCTCTCTTCTTCTTCTTCTCCTCCTCCTCCTCCTCCTCCTCCTCCTCCTCCTCCTCCTCCTCCTCCTCTTCCGCCTGGTCATCATCATCATCATCATCATCATCATCATCATCATCATCATCATCATCATCATCATCATCATCATCATCATCATCATCATCATCACCATCATCATCGTCATCATCATCATCCTCATCTTCATCTTCATCAGCATCGTCATCATCATCATCATCATCACCATCACCATTACCATCGCCATCATCATTGATCATTGTTATTACAGTCATCGTCCTCATCATCATAATCACCATCGTCACCACCAGCATCACCATCATCAATATTACCATGATTTTCATCATCATCATCCTCATCATCAACATCAGCATACTCATCATCATTATCGCCATCAGCATCATTAGCATCATCATCATCAACATCTGTTCATACCATCATCACCAGCATAACCAGCAGCGGCACCAGCATCAGCAATAGCATCGGCACCATCATCATCATCATTACCACCACCATCACCGTCATCATCATCATCAGCATCAGCATGATCATCATCATCATCATCATCATCATCATCAACAACAACATCATCATCAGCATAATGGTCATCATCATCATCAGCATCATCAGCAGCATCATCGCCATCATCACCCTCACCATCATTACCATCATTACCATGATCATCATCATCACCACCATCATCATCACAACCATCATGCCCCGAGAGAGGCACGCCTGGTGCTGGCGGGGGATACTGGGCCTTCGGGGTCCCCGCCCCCGCACCAGGGCAGGAACAGGACCGCGACGAGGAGGGAGAGGAGCAGGAGCAGGAGAAGGAGCAGGAGGAGGAGGAGGAGGAGGAGGTGGTGGAAGAGGCGGATGAACCGAATCGGTTAGGGGGCGGAAGAGAAGCATGAGGCGGACAGGGAGTTCGAGGACGAGGAGCAGGCGTGAGGAGGTAGAGGAGAGATATTAGGATGTGAAGGAGAAGCAGGAGGATGAGGATGAAGTGAGGGCGATTAAGCAGAGGAGTAAGAGGATGAGGATGAGGAACAGGATGAGGATGAGACTGATGCTGCTGCTGCTGCCGATGATGATGATGATGATGATGATGATGGCGATGATGCTGCTGATGATGCTGATGATGATGATGATGATGATGATGATGATGATGATGATGATGATGATGATGATGATGATGATGATGATGATGATGATGATGATGATGATGATGATGATGATGATGATGATGATGATGATGATGATTTAGGGAGGAGGAGGAGGAGGAGGAGGAGGAGGAGGAGGAGGAGGAGGAGGCGCAGGAGGAGGAGGAGGAGGCGCAGGAGGAGGAGGAGGAGGCGCAGGAGGAGGAGGGGGGGCCGAATTGTCGAATGATGAGGAGGTGGTGGAGGAGGCGCAACTGCACGACGAGGCGGGAAAACCCCAACCACCCAAGTATGGTCACCCAGAGATGGCCTCGCTGGCTCGAAGACGAGCTCCTGTACTCTGCGGTCCGTCCGTGGGGGGAGCCGCCGCAGTCCACGTGGCCTAGGTACGTATTCCTCGTGCAGCACTGCAGGAGTCAAGCAGTGCCTCGCGCGATCGCGACGAATCTTGCTGGAGGCAGCCTCGCGAGCAGAGGCCGCTGTGCCGCTCCAAAGATTTGGAAGCCGCTGGGGCGCAGGCCTTCTCCCTCAACCGTGGGGCACCCCCGCGGCCTCCCACAGCCCGGCCCCCTGCAACCCCGCAAGACCCTGCAGAGATCGGGGGTTGGCAAAGAGGGGGGTGATGACTGGGCGGGGGTGGATATCATGGCGGGGGCCATGATAGATAGTTCCCAGGTTTCCTGGCGCCTCTTCTTATTCTATTACGTCCCTGCCCCCCCCGCTGGGCCGCGCAGATGCCGCCGGTCATGATTTGCACCCCCCCCTCTTGGACACCCCTCTTGGCCGCTCCCGAAGAGATCGTGAGACCTTCGGGGGCCTCCCTCCTCCCACCCCCCCCTTCCGGGCGTTGCGTTACCCAGGAGAAGGAAAAACACGCAGACACAATGAATCGTCGATTTCCCAGAAAAGATGGGGAAACAAGGGAAGTGTGGGGGGAGACGGAAACTCAGCAAACATGGGGAAAATATGGGGAATCCTGTCATGGATGTGCATTTACTTGCGTGTCCCAGGGCCCCTTCAGTTATGGAGGGGCGGGCAAGCGGGGGAGGGGAAGCTGGGTGCACTCCTCTCGGGCGCCCTGGGTGTCCCAAAGGGGGCCCCCTCTGGGGCCCAGGAGGGGCATCACGTGTCCACGTGTCTTCGCCCCCTCTCCGTGTATATCGCCGCCCCGAGGACGGAGGAGGAGGAGGAGGAAGAGGAGGAGGAATAGGAGGAGGAAGAGGAGGAGGAGGAGGAGGAGGAGGAGGAGGAGGAGGAAGGGGCCCTGAGCAACGCCTAAGCTCCTTCCTTCGTTCGTTCGTTCCCTCCTCCTAAGCAGCGCCCGAACTTTCAGGGCCCCGTGGACGGGGGCCGTCGTAAAGAAGCCAGGACAGGAGGCGGCTGCAGCCGTGGGTCCAGGCTCGCCTCCGTTGCTCGCCTCTCTCCAGCCGGGCCTCCGCTCAGGAGTCCGGGCTGGGCCCCCTCCCGCCTCCGCTCGGGCCGTGGCGAAGCGTCCTGGCTCGCCCTACGAGACTGTTTTTACCGGTGTCCGGCGCTGACCCGGGCTATCGGGCCTCAAGCCGGGCGTGTCCCTCTACAGGAGGAATATCCCTAAACAGTTTAAAGATAGTTGGGGGGCGATTTTTGTAGTATTTTTGAGGCTATTCGTGTTTTTTTTTTTTTTGGGGGGGGGGGGGGGGTATTTTGAATTTTTCCTTCCAAATCCCCCTGTAGGGGGAAACGCCTGACTTAAGGCTTGCCCCTCTCCTCCCCCCCACCAGGATAACCTAACCTTGCCGGCTGTGCAGGTCCGGTGTGGGGGTGCGCGGGCATATGCAGGGCTACCCACAGCGCGAAGGTTAGTTCATCGGCCGGCCCCTTCCCCCCCCCCTTCCTCGCATAACCCGGGTTGTCGCCGATAAAAAACGATCTCCTGGCTGGCCCCTCTCCGCTCGAGCAGTGGCGAAGCGTCTTGGCTTGCCTTCAGGCCCTCCACATAATGTTCTAAGAACCTCTTGCGGTCTGCACGAAATGCTCTCAGAACGGTTCTGGCTGAGATTGTGTTGTTTTGACACATCGGGCTTTTGTTCTAAGAACATCGTTTTTGTTCTTCGAACTTTTTTGGGGTCCAAGAAGATGTCGTGGTAGGCCAATAGGAATGCCGGGACGGTCGGTTCCTGCTCAATCCGTGCCCAAAGCCCGTGGCAGGACGAGCGCGACAGGGCGAGGGAGCAGCAGCTGGAGATCGAGCGCCTGCGCAGCAGCCTGCTGCGGCAGGCCCGGGAGGTGCCCAGGGGGCCCCCTTTGAGGCTTGGGTTGTGGAGGACGACCAATGGAGAGGAAGCATGTCTAAAACATGTATTAGACATGACTCGCATGTTAAAACATGCTTCAACATTTTTAGAACAGGTTTCCTACATTTCAAAATCAGTTTAAATTCAATGATCGGACTGTCAGGGTGTCCATTGTCGTGGCATCCACAGGCTTTCGACGGAGGTGGGGGGAGACAGTGGGCACATACGAGAAGCAATCTTGCTATGGGAAGTCTTGGGGCACATTCTCCGTCGATCTTTGAGGGTCCTCAAAAATGGGCGACAGAAGAGAGCTGGGTCGTCTTCGCCGGCGTTGGCGCGCAAGCTGCCCGCGTAAGGTCGCGCGCAAGCGCCTTCGTCTCCAGTGGAGCGTGCCGCGCCCGCGGCCCGCGATGGCTAATGAGATGGCGCTAGGTGGAGTTGGAGTTCCTTTTTGCTCGTGCGGGGGAGAATCAGTTTCGGCGGCGAGCCGGGGGGAGGAAGTAAGAAGAGGCGGGCCTTCTCAGAAGGCTCGGAAGTCCCCCGGCCTTCCGAGCAGTTTTTCCCCAGCCTTCCCCGGCGACAGGTTGAAGCCTTCCCGGAAGGCCGGAGAGCTCCCGAGAAGCCCCGCCGCCTTCTGAGAAGGCCCTCGGCTTCTCACTTCCCCTCCCCCCCCCGCGCTCGCCGCCGACAGTGCTTCGTCGGTCTGCGAGGGCCCCCAGGTGCCCCAGCAGCACCCCTCCGAGGGCCTGGACGCGCCCGAGCACCAGGAGGACGCCGGCAAGCCGCTCCCGCAGAGAGAGCGCCCCGTGGGCGGCGTGGGAGGGGGCACCCGGCGCGCGGCTTTCCGAGGAGGAGGAGGAGGAGGAGGAGGAGGAGGAGGAGGAGGAGGAGGAGGAGGAGGAGGAGGAGGAGGAGGAGGAGGAGGAGAGCCGGGCCCTGGGCACGCAGGCCGCTACCAGGCCATGCAGCGAGGGGGGAGCCGCGCACCAGCGGCCACTCTTCGGACGTGGCTGGGACGTCAGAGGGGGAAAAGGTACCCCTACCGCTACCCTCCCCTCGTTCTCCCCTTTTGCGGGCCTCCTGGGAGGCCCTCGTCGCCACCGCTGGGTTCGCCTCGAACTTCTGGTCAGAACGCACCCCCGGAGAGGTCCAGGGAGTAACGGTATCGGTGGCTTTTTATTTTTCCCAGGACGAGGATGAGTCCGTTCCAGAGCGTTCTGGAGCGCTCTCAAAGCGCTCCCGGAGCGCTCTGAGAAGGCCGCGGCGCCCGAGACATGTTCCAGAGCCGCGGGATCTCAGAGTTTCTCGATTTATCCTCACCCGAATTAAACCTCGTCCTGGCCTCGTCTGAACTCTGGCCGGGGAGCCTTCCCCTTCCCCGTCCGCCAAGAGAGAAATCGGCCACGCGCTGGGGGGGTAGGGGAAGGGGGAAGGCTTCTTCGAAGGAGGCTGTCTCTAAGAGGCCCCTTCTTCCCCCTACCCCCCTGTGCGCGCCGCCAAGAGATGGAGAGCAACTCATTCCCGCGTCCACCAGGGCGATGTGACATTTTTTCCGCATCTTGTTCTCTATATCTACACATGTATGGTTTAACGCGCTCCCACGGAGCGTATTACACATCGTCACCTCAACTGTTTGATACGCATCACAAACCAACACAAACTAGTTTCTCTGCGGTTGTGGCTTTGATGTTTCAGTTATCGTCGCATAAACACGTATGTGCATTCAAAACTGCTTCCGTATTTCATTAAGTGCGTGGCTTGTTTATCACATTGCGCCGTTGCAGATGCGTGACGCTCGTGCCGCTTTTTTGTTGTAGAGGTTCGGGCGTTTCTAAAACAGTGAATGGTTTCATCGAACTGTGTTGGCTGGCCCCTTGGCGGTTGTGTCCTTTGCAATTTGCCAGGGACCTAGCCTTAGACACTAGCAGCCGACAGCGCTCTTCGGGCCACAAGCCTCAGAGAGAAGCTTCGAACATTGGCACCGTGAAGTGGCGGGCGCATGGGTGGCCTGGGTCGCCTTCAGTCCTCTTCCTCCTCCACTTGCTCCCCCTCCTCCTCCTACCCTCTCTTCCTCCTCCCCTTCCTCCTCTCCT
The DNA here is from genome assembly GCA_963575745.1 of Prorocentrum cordatum. Taxonomy (NCBI): domain Eukaryota; class Dinophyceae; order Prorocentrales; family Prorocentraceae; genus Prorocentrum; species Prorocentrum cordatum. The sequence continues at coordinate 70,535 of CAUYUJ010021864.1, read as the reverse complement.
CCTCCATTCCTTTACGCGTCCGTAGGACGGGCTGGGCGTTTCGCATGAGACACCCTCGCCATTATTCTGTTCTTGAAGCTTGAAATCTGCAGCTTCAGTGGTGGAGGGCTGGTGGCTTTCAAGATGTGGTTCTCGCTTTAGCGCCGCGCACATGTGTGTTATAAGTTTGCATCACTTTTACTGATGTAGGGCGGGTGGTTTTCAAAATGTGGTTCTCGCCCTGGCGCTGCGCACATTCGTCTTGAAAGTCCGTGCCGCAGTTTCAAGGATACGTATGGTCGAAGGCCCAGGAACTGTGTTTGTGTACGATGTAGGGTTGTCATGGAGCAACAGTCACGTGCATCCGCTGTGTTGAAGTTCCAAGAGTAGCATTCTCGCACGATTTTGGGGTTGTCAGGACACACCAGTCACATTGATCCGCGGCGTTGTAGCCCCAGAAACGGTATTTTGGCGCGGCTGAGGAGTCTGAGTTGTCTGTCTTCTGATGGGCCACTTCCCGCAGTGAACTGAATTCTGTTGGATGCCTGTGACGAAGGAACCTGGAGAGCGTCTTTATCGCAACATCGCTGCTGCGTTTTGGGTTTACACTGGTCAGCCTCCTCCTCCTTCCCCCCCTCCTCCTCCTCCTCCTCCTCCTCCTCCTCCTCCTCCTTCTCCTCCGCCTCCGCCTCCGCCTCCGCCTCCCTCCTCCCCTCCCCCTCCTCCTCCTCCTCCTCCCTCCTCCCTCCTCCCTCCTCCTCCTCCTCCTCCTCCTCCTCCTCCTCCTCCTCCTCCTCCTCCGTCTCCTCCTCCTCCTCCTCCTCCTCCTCCTCCTCCTCCTCCTCCTCCCTCCCTCCCTCCCTCCCTCCCTCCCTCCCTCCCTCCCTCCCTCCCTCCCTCCCTCCCTCGGTGGTGCCTCAGCGCTCCATCGCCGGTGTGCCGAGGGGGCGGTGGCCGCCCGCCCGAGGCCCCTGCGCGGGTGGGCGCGGCGGTCGGGGCCTCGCCTCTTTCGGCCCCTTTGGGGGGCGCCTCGTCGGTGGGCGCAGGCAGGGCTCGTCATCACTCCTACTCCTCCGCCTCCTCCTCCTCCTCCTCCTCCTCCTCCTCCTCCTCCTCCTCCTCCTCCTCCTCCTCCTCCTCCTCCTCCTCCTCCTCCTCCTCCTCCTCCTCCTCCTCCTCCTCCTCCTCTCCTCTCCTCCTCCTCCTCCTCCTCCTCCTCCTCCTCCTCCTCCTCCTCCTCCTCCTCCTCCTCCCCCTCCTCCTCCCCCTCTCCTCTCTCCCTCCTCCTCCTCCTCCTCCTCCTCCTCCTCCTCCTCCTCCTCTCTCTCCTTCTCCTTCTTCCTTCTCCTTCTCTCTTCTTCTCCTTCTCCTTCTCCTTCTCCTTCTCCTTCTTCCTTCTCCTTCTCCCTCCCTGGGGGCGCTCGTCGGTGGCCCAGGCAGGCTCGTCATCACTCCTGCTGCTCCTCCTCCTCCTCCTCCTTCCTTCCTCCTCCTCTCCTCCTCCTTCTCCTCCTCCCCTCCTCCTCCCCCTCTTCCTCCTCCCCCTCCCCCTCTCCCCTCCCCCTCCTCCTCCTCCTCCTCCTCCTCCTTCTCCTTCTCTCTCCCTCCCTCCCTCCCTGGGGGGCGCCTCGTCGGTGGGCCCAGGCAGGGCTCGTCGTCACTCCTGCTACTCCTCGCCCCTCAGGAGCCCATCTCTTTCTTGCTTGGGGCATGACGGGCGTCATGGCCCTCGGCCCCCCCCCCCCGGCCCTCCCCTATGACGTAACGCTCACCCCCCCAGTGCGTTCAGGGCACTGCCGCCGTGCGAATCGTGATCCGCATAAGTGTCCGCACAGGAATCCGCATAGGGGTCTGGTCCGCAGTCTTCGTCGTCGTCGTCGCCGCCGTCGTCGTCGTCGTCGTCGTCGTCGTCGTCGTCGTCGTCGTCGTCGTCGTCGTCGTTGTCGCTCGTCGCTCGTCGATCGTCGCTCATCGTCGTCGTGCGCGCGGACGCAGCTGGAGTCTGTTCTTGTATTCCGGGCCGCAGACGGCAATGATTTTGGGGGCGTGGAGGGGGCCGATGACGTCACGCTTCGCGCCGGCGGCGTCTGGGAATGCCTAGGAATCACCGAGGACGGGTAGCAGCAGCATGTCGGTGACGATCTGCACCACAACGCCCGTGTACACCATACAGTCGGCCCGGATTAGTAGGTCGACCTTGCCAAATCAAGGGTACCTTTGTGTCTTGTGTCTCGCGACCCGTGCCTCCTACATGCCTATGGCAATGTGGCCCCTTGTCCTCTCGCGTGTCCTGTCCAATGACGTCAGACCGTAGTGCCTGCGTGCACCACAGCGCCTGTGTACACCACACCGCCTATGTACACCACAGCAGCCGCGTGCATCACAGCGCCAGTGTGTGCCACAAAGCCTGCTGGCACCACAGCGCTTGTGTACACCACAGCGCCTGCGTACACCACATCAGCCGCGTGCAACATAGCAAACGCGCACGTGCGCTGTAGTGCCGACCCGCACGACAGGGGGAAGGGTGAGGGAGGAGGAGGAAGAGGAGGAGGAGGAGGAGGAGGAGGATGATGATGAGGTGGAGGTCTCAGCGTCTCAGCACTTCCCTGGCGTGGCGTTTAGCTGTCCGCAGCAGATCCTCACCGACATGCTTCTTTTACCTGCCTTGTGCACGCAGGCACTCTGGTGTACACCAGCGCTGCGTTGCACGCGGAGACTGTGGTGTAGACAGACGCTGTGGTTTGCACAGGCGCTGCGGTGCACGTAAGCATTGTGATGTAGACGGGCGCTGTGTTGCACATGGCTGCTGCGGTGTACACATTCGCTGTGGTGTACACTGGCGCTGTGGTGCACGCAAGCACTGTGGTGTACACGGGCGCTGCGTTGCACACGGCTGTTGTTGCGGTGTACGCACGCGCTGTGGTGTACACGAGCGTTCTGGTGCACGCGAGCTCTGTGGTGTATACAGGCTGTGGGGCCCATCGCCACCTACATGCTGCTCGCGTCATCGTCGTCGTCGTCGTCGTCGTCGTCGTCGTCGTCGTCGTCGTCGTCGTCGTCGTCGCTCGTCGCTCGTCGCTCGTCGCTCGTCGCTCGTCGTCGTCGAGTGCGCGGGCGCGGCTGAGGCGCCAGAGCCGCGCGGCGGGGGGGGGAGTCACGCTATACCCCCCCCGCCCTCCCCCCCACCATGACGCCCGTCATCGCCGGTGATGAAGAAACGCGCTGCAGAGCAAGATAAGGAGAAGGAGGAGGAGGAGGAGGAGGAGGAGGAGGAGGAGGAGGAGGGGGAGGAGGAGGAGGAGGAGGAGGAGGAGGAGGAGGAGGACGAGGAGGAGGAAAATTCTATAAACATGAGATTGGGAGCTCTTCGCGGATGTCTTGGATCTGCGCTGGCCCTCGGCGGCGCCTCCGGCGCGGCCCCTGGAGCGCTCCGCGCGCCAGGGAAGGGGGCCCCAGCGCCGATCCAAGACTTCCGCGCGGAGCTCGGAGAGTTTACATTCAGGAGGGAAAGAAATACACAGACACGATTAATCGACGATCCCCAGGAAAATATTGGAAAATATGGGAAGTGTGGGGGGGAGACAAAACCCAGAAGATATGGGAAAATATAGGGAATCCTTTTATTTGTGTGTACTTGTTTGTGTGTCCCAGGGCCCCTTCGTATATGTATGCCAGGGTGTGTGATTCCTCTTCCCGTAGAGTGTCCATCGAACCACTTGCGCACATGCTCTTCATACACCTTGATAGGCGCCCCCGCAGAGGCATTCTCTGTCTCCCTTCCCCCCGGACCGCCCCTCCATGGGTGGCGAACCCATACCCCCGACGTCATGTTTTTGTTTCACAGCGTCGACCCCCAGTGGTCTCGACCCAATCCCTGGGACCAGCTTTTCGCCCTGAGGCGGTCTTCGACGGTCCCGAGGCCCGGCGAGGGCCCCCCGAGGCGTAAATGTGGAACGTTCGTCGGTCGTGTTTCTGCACGACGCGAGGGTGTCGGAGTTCTCCCTCGCTCCTCCCAGATCGGACAGTTGTCTGCGGCAAACCTCGCCACCGTGCCTGTGCAACAGCGTCGCAGGAAGGAGTTTGAATTCTTACTGCTTCGCGTGCCCAAATCAGGCCATCCAGGGACGATGCCCAGGGCAGCTGCCCTTATCGGGGGAAACCGGTATGATTCGGAGAGCTCGTAGAGCCTCAGTGGCCCAGATGTATCTTGGATGCATCTCGGAGTCTCTTGGGATGCCTCACGGGGTCTTTGGAGGCCTCTGGAAGCGTCTTGAAGGCCTCCTGGTGGCTTTGGGGGGCCTCTCGGGGCGCCGTGGGGGCCTCGTGGAGAAGGGGGCGGTCGTGCTTCGAAAAACGCCAAAAACCTTCAAACACGCCCACTCCGTGCACGCACGGTGTCGTCGGGGAGAGTTTGGTCCTTCGCGGGCCAAGCTCTCTCCGCAGGGAGGCCCTCGTAGAGAGTTCGGCCCCTTGCGGGCCCATCTTTCGCTCGGGGCCCGCAGGACCCTTCGTCCCCACCTACCGCCATGACAGTGCTGGTTGAGCTGGGGGCGCTCCCTAACGCGAGGCCACCTCGAATTGCACGCAGTGGTCCCCAGGCCGCTAAATCCCGCTAAATCCTCCTGCCTCCTCTTCTCCCTCTCCTCCTCCTCCCCCTCCTCCTCCTCCTCCTCCTCCTCCTCCACCTCCTCCTCCTTCTCCTCCTCCTCCTCCTCCTCCCTCCTCCTCCTCCTCCTCCACCTCCTCCTCCTCCTCCTCCACCTCCTCCTCCTCCCCTCCTCCTCCCCTCCTTCCTCCCCCTCCTCCTCCCGCTCCCTCCTCCTCCTCCTCCCCCTCCTCCTCCTCCTCCTCCTTCTCCTCCTCCTCCTCCTCCTCCTCCTCCTCTCTCCCTTCCATCGGCGGTGCCCCTGCGCTCCCTCGCCGCCGCCGCGGCCAGGAGCCCCTCGGCGAGGAGCCCGAGCCCTCCGTGCCGGACGGGGAGCCCTCCGCCCCCGAGCGGGGCGACGGCAGCGGCCTCCCCGAAGACGCGCCGGCCGCGGAGGCCTCGAGGCCTCCGCGGCGGCCCGGCGGCGGCCTCCCCGCGGCGGAGGCCGAGCGGGCGGCGGCCGCGGCGCCGGGCGGTGGCCTCGCTGAGGGGGGCGCCGCCGGCCAGGAGGGAGCTGGGGCCCTCCCTCGGCGTCTTTATGAGGAGGAGGACGACGACGACAAGGCGGAGGAGGAGGACGAGGCGGAGGAGGAGGACGAGGCGGAGGAGGAGGAGGACGAGGAGGAGGAGGAGGAGGAGGAGGAGGAGGAGGAGGAGGAGGGAGGAGGAGGAGGAACTGAGCTGGAAGGGTCCTCCCCGATCTCAGCACCCCATCCTAGTGCAAAGCCGATCTTTGATAGGAAGATGTACCGATACCGCAACCCTCCGCCCGTTTTCTCCTTTCTGGGCCTCCTGGGCGGCCCTCGTCGCCGCCGCCGGATTCCCCGCGACATCCTGTTCAGAACACACCCCAGGAGAGGTCAGGGGAGTAGCGGCATCGGTACCTTTTGGGAGTAGCGGTATCGGTCCAGGGAGTAGCGGTAGTGGTATGGGGCCCTTCTTCCCCTGAGATTTTGGCGCAGCATTTTTTTCACAACGGGCGGTTTCGCCCAATTTCGGTCCCTGGGACCTTCACAGCGTCGATCCGGCTCGAACAATGACGCAGAAAGATGGGGTCTGGGGCTCCGGTCGTGTTTTTTTTTTGCGATGCTGCATTTTTTTGCAACGTCGCGGACCTCAGGGTCGGCGTTTTGAGCAAGTCGAGGCGAATTTTCTTTTGTGGCTTTCTCTCTCTCTCTCTCTCTCGTTTCTTTAGGTTCAAAACCGGCTCGGGGTGAAAAAAAGGGTCCCGGGGGAGTGGTCGAGAGGTCGGGGGTTTGTGTTTCTCGAGGTCGGGGGCCTGTGCCTCGAAAGAAGCGAGGCGCCGGAAGGGTCGTGATTTTGTTCGCGATGGTTGCAGTTTGCTCGCCACGTCGGATCTCCCTCGCCAGACGTGCCCGCGTCGTGGCAAGCATCTGGGCGGAGTTTCTTTTGCCGTTCTCGGTTTCTGGGGGCCTTTGCCGGGCGTCGCAATGTTCTCGAGCGGGGCGTTCTCGCCCAGTCTCGGCGCCGCCCGGGGCCCCCCAGGACCCTGGACAGAGAGGGTTTTGCTTAGTGGCTGAACCCGTAACGTCCGTGCGGGGGTCGCCAACCAACTCGCCCGTAACAGTACGAACGTGATGGCGGGCCCAGACCCCCTCGATTAATGAAAACATCATGACGGAAGGTTGTTCCTAATTTTCGGCCTCCGGGGGCCTTCACCGGGCCTCGGGAGCGTCAAACAACGACTCAGGATGCAAAGCCGGTCATGGGGAAAGGGTCGAGAACTCTGGGGGTCGACGTAATGACAAAATCGCGACGTCGGGGGTCTGGGCCCCCAGGGATGGCCTTGTGCTCACCGACTTTCTGTGGTGCCGTCACATGCATGCTGTGGCGCTCGCATGCATCTGGTTCGCCGGGGATGCCAGGAAGGCCATCACTGCCCAGATTTGCTTGCGTCGTGAACAAATCAGGGCGAGTTTTTCATCGTTTTCGGAAGCGACTCGGCCCTGGGGAACAGGTCGGGACTTTTGGGGAAAAGATCTGGGGGCCCCATATCGAGGAGGGCCAGTTGAGGACGGCCCCTGAGATTCTGGCGTTCCACTTTTTTCGACCCGGGCGGTTGCGCCTGGTTTTCAGCGCAGGGAGCCTCAGGCAATTATTGTTCTGGCTCGAGAAATAGAGTAGGAAGATGGGGTCTTTGGTTCTGGTCGTGTTTTTTTCGCAAAGGAAGTTTCTTTTTCCGCAGCGTCGGATCGCAGCAGTACTGGGCCTTCGGGAAGGCCTCTCGTCGCCATGGCTGGACGCAGCTTGGGAAACTGCTGCGTTTGGGCTCCCTGAGGGGTCTGGGTTCCGGGAACCGACTCTGCGCTGTCACTTGTCCCTTCCTCCGGATCCCGAGGTCGTCGTTCGAGGTGTTCGGGCGTCGTCGTCGGCTTTACTTAGCCTCGGGGTGCTTTCCTGCAGCTGCGCTGCGCCGAGGGCGTGCCACTGCTGTGCCGGGGGTGCCCGGGTCGTCCCGAACGGCCGCCGCAGATTCGAGCGGCGTCATCTTCCTGGGGGGAGGAGGAGGAGGAGGAGGAGGAGGAGGAGGAGGAGGAGGAGGAGGAGGAGGAGGAGGAGGAGGAGGAGGAGGAGGAGGAGGAGGAGGACATACCTCCGCGCGCCGTCTTCGGCCGGGGCGTCCGTCGGCGGCGGGCCCAGGGGCGGAGCGAGAGGGGGCACGTCCTGCCAGCAGGCGCTGGGGCTTCTCAGCAGCACCCGCGCCTTCTCAGAAGCCGTCGTCGGCTTCGGAGACGGCCCGCAAGGCCTCGCAGAAGGCGCGGGGGCTTCTGAGCGTCAGCAGAGCGAGTCGGGATGCAAAGGTGCTGCTCGTCGAGACCGCGGGGGGGGCAACGCCGCGGAAAGGTCACGACGCCAGGGGCTGCCTGGGATGACTAGACTTAAGTCGGGCACGTCCTTCTACAGGGAGGGTGTTCAAACATAGTGCAACATAGTGTGGGGACTTTCATGCTTTAATCTTATTTCATAGATGAAAAAGAAAAAGGAAATAACAACACACTTGTTTGAGCATCTTTGGATTCTTTGTTTGATCATTTTAATTGTTTCGCCCAAAATCCCCCTGTAGGGTGACAGGCAAGACCTTAGACTGGGCGGGGCCCGCGGCGCCCTCTCGCCGAAGGCCGCCGTCTTCGCTGCTGCTGGGAGGGCGGCGGCGAGGGCGAGGGCGAGGGCGAGGGCGAGGAGGGCGAGGGCGAGAAGGAGGAGGGGGAGGAGGAGGATGAGGACGAGGATGATGATGCTGATGAAGATGCTGATGAGGATTATGCTGATGATGATGTTGATGATGCTGCTGATGCTGATGCTGATGCTGAAACTGATGCTGGTGCTGATGCTGATGCTGATGCTGATGCTGATGCTGCTGTTGATGCTGTTGCTGTTGTTGATGGTGAAGACGAGGAGGAGGAAGAAGGGGAGGAGGGGGCGAGGAGGTGGAGGTGGAAGAGGAGGAGGAGAAGGTGGAGGAAGAGGAGGAGGAGGAGGAGGAGGAGGAGGATAATGATGAGGAGGAGGAGGATGCCGATGCTGATGATGCTGATGCTGATGCTGATGATGAGGATGAGGATGCTGCTAATCATGCTGATGCTGATCATGATGATGCTGATGCGGCTGCTGATGATGGTGATGACGGTGGTGGTGGCGGTGGTGATGATGCTGCTGCTGCTGATGGTGATGTTGCTGTTGTCGTCGTTGTTGTTGTTGCTGCTGCTGCTGTTGTTGTTGCTGCTGCTGTTGTTGTTGTTGTTGTTGTTGTTGTGGTGGTTGTGGTTGTTGTTTTTGGTTTTGTTGTTGTTGTTGGTGGTGGTGGTGGTGTTGCTGTTGTTGTTGTTGTTGTTGTTGTTGTTGTTGTTGTTGTTGTGGTTGTTGTTGTTGTTGTTGGTGGTGGTGGTGGTGGTGGTGGTGTTGCTGTTGTTGTTGTTGTTGTTGTTGTTGCTGTTGTTGTTGTTGTTGAACAATATTAATTCTTTCTAAAGAATAATTATTGTTGGCGCCCCTGGTGCACGCCCCCCCCGCCGCGCCTAGGCCGCAGCCACATTTTCATCATTTTCGTGAGGAAGTCTCAGGCAAAACGGGTTGGTCCAGATCCGGTTGTGTTGTTACGATCGGTTTTCCCTTGCAAAAAATAAGGCAAAGTGGACATTTCTTGTTCTAACATGACCAAACTTCAAGAATCCCTTGCAAAAAAATGACACGAAGTGCACATTCGCGCGCGCAAGACGAAATCCTTCCAAAACCTTAGTCTTTGCAGCGATTTTCACATAAAAACATGAAAAACCCAATAGTTTTTCAAAAAAAGGGTTTCAAAAATTCACCCCGCGCGCTCTTGCGGATTTCTTAGGAAACCCAATCAATACTTTTTCAACATTTCTGTCAAACGGGCTCTTGCGAGCAACTTTTTCACGTGCTTCGAACTTCTGCAACAAAGGTTGCGCGCCTGCCAGGGCCATCATCCCTGTCAAATAATACCATGTGGGACACATTCGTTTTTTCTTCGCGCGCGCACGCCGAAATCTTCAAAAATCATTGGGTTTCTTAGGAATTTTAGCACCGCGCAACATAAAATCATACGAATCGCACCGTAGGTTCTCGAAAAACATCTGTACGAATTTTCAAAATTTCTACCCGCGCGCGCTGTCCGAATCCTTAAAAACCAATGGTTTTTCAACATTTATTTTATAGAGCTCGCGCGAGCTGTTTTCGCAAGCTCTTTCAACGGCGTTCGCGCGCTTGCCAGGGGCTACAATCCCTTGCAACAAATATCATGCGGGACACATGCGCGCGTCGTCGCGTCGTCGTTGTCGGCATGGTACCACAACAAGTCAGTGTGTCACCACGTCATCGAACAAAATCACTGATCACTGTCACATCCGTAGCCATCTCGGATCAAGGTATCGCCTGTGTTCTTGGATGGGTCATGGCTTTGTCGGCGAAAGCCCTTGACGAGCAGTATGGCCCAGAGCTGTCGCGGCCTCCCTTGGCCGACTGCGGCAGCCCGTTTTATTTGCATCAGGCGCTCGTTGCAAAGGGTATCCAGGTCAGTCACCAGGCGTGCAAGGTTTGGTGGGTCAAGTATCGGGTTGTGCCTGGCAAGGTCAGTATTTCTAGCGCCAAGGAGCTGGAGGAGCAGCACGGCTCTGCCATCCGCCATCTGGGCATCGAGTATAATACAGCTTTCAAATTATGTGGGGCGCTCCGACGGTTGGATCCACCACTGTATGTGTCAAATCCGGTCGCAACGGCGTGGCTACTGCAGTATTCTTCCAAAGAGACGCTTGTCATAGTGCAGAACGCTGGCCACCTGGAGACCTGGTATGGAGAACGTATTCGCACAGACATGCCCGAGGGGACTACTGACGGGGCCGTCTTGAAGCAGTGGCTCCTGGGACATTTATCTGTATCTGCTGACGCCAGGGTATGCCAGAAGTGGCTCAGCACGGAGTGGGGCGCCAAGGGAGCATTGAACACTGCCCAAGCTGTGGAGGACTGTATAGGCCAGCGTCTTCGACTCAATCAGTATCGGGAGAGCTTCGCCGACGAGGCCGCCGCGCAGGTCCTCTCGCAGCTTCTCTCGGAGAGCGATCCTCCCGTCGCTGTCAGCGGTATGGTTTTGAGGCAATGGTACGTGAAGTATCACCCTGACTCTGGACCTATGCAGTATGACACGGCTGAAAAGCTCGACGCGGCACTTGGTGACCACATGCGCGCGGTATATCCAGGGCTGAAGTGCCACACGTTGCATGCCGCGTTGCGTATGCGACGGAAAGCTGTCTTGGTGTCCCGAGGAGTGTTGAGACAGTGGTGCGATGTGTATGCGTCGGTGAGCTCCTCAGTGCAGGCGGCGGCTTCATCCGCCCAGGCCGTCGCCGGGCGTGTCTTGAAGCGCCCGGCGGCGCAGGTCGCAGGCGTGGTATTGAAACGGCCAGCCGCCGCCGGATCTGCCCGCGTGGGCAAACGGCCTGCCGCGGTCGACTGGGGGGAGCCCGTATCGCAGCAGCAGGCCACGGCAGTTTCTTCCTCCACAGATGTGGTTTGTATAAAGCTGCTGACGGGGGATGCTGTAGAGGCGGCATGCGGCAAGCGGTATCGGGAGCAGGTCTCCGACTTGGGCCTTGGCCTCACTTACCAGAATATGCAGGTGCGTCTGAAGGCCTGGGGGTATGAGGCGGGTCCGTATGCCTTGCGAGAGTGGCTCGGCAAGTATCGACTCGGAGACGGTGCCAAACATGGCAATTGCGCCGTCTACGCGTTGTCGCGCAGGGACCTCCAGCACTGGTATCACGTAGAAGGCTTGAGGGGGCGAGCGCTTGTGGACAAGTATCGCGCGGAGACCGGGGTATTTGCCAATTTGTTCTCCCTGGAGAAGTGGCTGAAGGCGCCCTCCCAGCAGCTGGCAATACTGGAGAATGCTGAGGAGATACACAGCCACGTATGCGGGGAGTATGTCCTGGAGCAGCTGCAGAAGGGTGTCTCGGCCGAGGAGGTGAAAAAGCAGTTATTGGCGCAGTATCTCGTGGATTGCAGGACCACGCAGCGGCTCTTAGCGCATCGTCGCTATCGCGAGCAACGTGGCGAATATTGGACCAGCGAGCACCTAGAGCAACAGGAGTGGGAGTTCTTGTATTCCTTGGTTTCTCTGGATAGCAAGCTCGGCCGCGCCTGGGCGGTTGGCTGTCGCGCCCGGGCTAGACCTGGTTTGGAGGCTGCGCGTGTATCCTTATGTCAGCGCTTGGGCGTGGCGGAAGAGTTGGTGCCTTTGCAGAATCTATCGGTATTTTTTGGTGGCCACGAACGGCATGCCAAGTTGGCACTCGAGTATCCAGGCGCCTTCGTATACAAGGATGCGCTGCCAGGTCCTGTGGTGGAGGCCTACGAGAGGACCTTCCTGGGCCAGGTGCTGCCGAGGACTGCACACGCGTGTATCTCCGACAAAGAGCAAGGCTGGTATGCGAGAGCTTGCAGCGTGGCGACAGCTGACGGTTGCATAGTATTCCCGAAAATGGCGGCGGACGCTTGTCTTATTGCTGCGTATGCCATGTTAAAGTGCCAGGAGGTATTTCAGCGACAGTCTTGGTCCATGTCATTACTCACCAGTATCCAAGCCACCTACAAGAAGCAGTATAATCTGACAGATTTTGCGTTTTGGGTGTGCTACGGGAGTTGGTCCGCTTGCGAGGCCTGCGGTTCGTTCTTCTTCAATGACGAGTATTTCTCGAACCGTGTATATCAGGATCGTGGCACGTCGGAACAACCAGACATGCTGGCGGCGTATCGTCGGCAAGTACCGCAGGACCCGGTGGTGCACGCCTGTGGCCAAGTTGGTATATCTTCGAGATGGTGGTATAAGCCAGGCATGTACACGCCAGTGGTTGCCAGCTGCCCTTGCTGTGCTGGTAAAGAGACTGCGCTGCGCACCAGTTCAACTGGAAGAAGGTGGGCCTCTCGCGCGCGTACTTCAAGAAGGACCTGGTCTGCGAAGCGAGTATGCCTACCGATCGGTGCAAGGCTGCATTTCATTTTTTGATGGAGCACAGCAAGTATTACCGCAGCTTTCTGACGGAGCAGAGGATCCGCGCGAGCAGGGGCGCCGCGGTCGCCCCCGACCCACCCCTCCCCAAAGAAAACAACCCACCCTCCCTCAACCCACCCCTCCCCCAACCCACCCCTCCCCAAACCCACCCCGGTCGCCCCAAACCCGCCCTCCCCCAACCCATCCCCCCCCAAAAAAAAACGCGCCGGCAACAAAAACCACATCAACACAAACGCTACTCATTTTCTGGGGGCGCATAACAGGTATTACAGTAGCTTTTTGACTCCCACAGGATCCGCATCGAGAACCGCAGCTCCTTAAATCTGTCCTCCTACGACCTGTTTGTTGCCATGAAAGGTATCGAGTGTGCCATGTGTCCCGTCTTGTATCCGACTACGGACTTCACTGATGCGGGTATTATGGAGCACTACTATGCCCAGACCCAGGATAGCACGAATCGGGTGGTATCCATCGGCCTGTCTTGGACTCGGAAGGTGCTGCCCAGTGCCCGTGTATATGGCGAGCAGCGGGATCTGCCGTTTTTCCTGCGCGAGAAGCATCTGGCGAATAAGTATTTCAATGCGCAAGTTCGTGCCAAGAGCCTCGGCGTCACGGGGGACGTTATGACTCGAGATTCGCAGGCCTCTACGGGGTATTGGGGGATTGTGCAAGACTCCCTCGCTGATCTGGTGCGTATCATGCTCGTGCGCTGCTACGACGAGAAGAATTATGAGGCCCTGTATCAACGCTGCCGGAATCTCCGGGGACAGGTATGGCTGTGCGCGTTTCCGAATTTGTTTATCACCATCGCGCCCGCGGAGTGGAAGTTCCCGAGGCCGTATTTCATGGAGCCGCATCTTCGCTGTATTTTTGCTGGTGCCTATATGATGTCACTCCACATGTACTTCCTGGTTCGCTGTATCTGGTTGTTCTTGGCGAACCGCTGGGGCCACAGGTTCGTTTCTTGTATAACACAATTCCAGGAATTGTTTTGCGAGTTTGTCTCATGTCATATGTATCATGTACCCCATGTATCACATATAACAACTGGATGCGTTCCACAAGCTGCCCCAAAAATGTGACCAACTCTTCTGCGAGTTTGTCTCATGTGTATCAGACGCATCATGTACCATATGTATCATGTCACCACAGTGTGCCCAAATAAAGAACAGTGTCCAGGTTCATCGTTTACGAGTGGTGTGTGAAGACCGAGAACCAGGGCCGTGGCACCCCGCACTGGCACATCCGCGCGTGGGTTGTATGTCCGGGTTGTTGCAGCATCTCCGAAAAATGTGAACATATGTTGTGTGTCTTTGTCTCATGTCTATCATATGTATCATGTGCAATATGTATCATATATTACAAATGCATGGGTATGAAATTTGCCTCAAAAAAGGGTGATCAACTGTTGGGTGTCTTTGTCTCATGTCTATCATCTTCATAACATGTATCAAATATAACAAATGCATGTGTCTGAAACTTGCCCCAAAAAATGTGACCAACTGTTGGGTGTTTTTGTTTTGTCTCATGTCTATCATTCCTCTCCAATATGTATCATATATAAGAATTGCATGTGTTTGAAATTTGCGCCACAAATGTGAGCAACTGTTGTGTGTCTTTGTCTCATGTCTATCATATGTATCATGTGCAATATGTACCATGTATAACAAATGTATGTGTCTGACATTTATCCCAAAAATGTGACTACCTCTTGTGTGTCTTTGTCTCATGAGTATCATATGTAGCATGTGTAAGATGTATCATATATAACAAATGCATGTGTATGAAATATGCCCCAAAAATGTGACCAACTGTTGTGTGTCTTTGTCTCATGTCTATCATGTGTATCATGTGCAATATGTCTCATATATAACAAATGCATGTGTCTGAAGGGTGCCCCAAAAAGGAGACCAACTGTTTTCTTTGTTTCATGTCTACCATATGTATCATGTGCTATACACATATAACAAACGCATGTGTATGAAATTTGCCCAAAAAATATGATCAACTGTTGTGTGTCTTTGTTTCATGTGTCATGTCTATCATATGTATCATGTGCAATATGATTCATACATGCCAAATGCATGTGTTTGAAATTATTGGTCACCTGCTTGGACACATGACTCCTGCTGTATTCCTGCAGGGAGCCCAGATGGCAGTATTCCATGATTTGTTTTGCGAGTTTGTCTCATGTTGGTCACATGTATCATGTACCCCATGTATCACATATAACAACTCGATGTGTGCCACAAACTGTCCCAACAATGTGACCAACTCTTCTGCGAGTTTGTCTCATGAGTATCAGACGCATCGTGTACCATATGTATCATGTCACTACAGTGAGCTTACATAAAGAACAGTGTCCAGGTACTTCATCGTTTACGAGTGGTGTATGAAGACCGAGTACCAGGGCCGTGGCACCCCGCACTGGCACATCTGCGCGTGGGTTGTATGCTTTGGGCTGTTGCAGAATCTCCAAGGGCGCACTGGTACGGCTGTCGTGTCGGCATTCGTCAAGTTCCTCTCGCTGGTATTCTGCGCCGAGATAGATGTTCAGATAGGCAACGGCCGTTTGAACTACATCTCCGGGTATGTGGCGAAGGACCATGATGCCGTCGACGTGGGGCTCGGCGAGTATGTGCAGAAGAGTGCAAACAGCTCCTGGCTGACCGCGTATCGCTTGCTCAGCAAGAGCAGCCCGTGCTTGCCGGAAGTGGCGATCCGTATGGCGCAACTGTCGGAATTTGAGCGGTCCTACTCCCATGTTTTGCTGTATCCACCGCAGCCTGCAGCCATGCTGAATTATGACGGGCGGCAAGGTAACTTTTCCTCGAGGATGTATGGTTTTTATCTTCAGGAGAAGAGGGAGCAGCTGGTCGCAGGGACTCCCGTATCGGAGAGTTTCTTGGCATGGCACCGTGGCAGGGAGCATGACACCTCGAACCACTGCGCACAGTTCCGTGGCGGCAGACATCAGCAAAGGTATGCATCCACGCAAGTGGTCGCCTGCAGGTACTGGTACGAGCTGACCGACGGTTATTGGGGCCAGCATTCACTGACTGTGCTGCCACATGTATACGCTGCACAATTACTCCCTCGGACGTTCAAACACCTGGACAGTATGAAGAACTTCGTGGGCATGATCGATCTCATGTCCTGGAAGTGGTCCGACACTGCTGGTATCGTGGAGACGTCGTGTGAACTGAAATTCCATAATCATGCGCTGCCGATGCGAGTGGGTGAGGACGGCCAGATACTATCATTCGGCTCGGAGTATACTGCTGGAGGGTCTGTATTTGCCAATGATAGGGCAGCATTCGAGTACCTGCTCTCGCTGGCCCGACGCGATCTGCAATTTCGAGGTATGCGCGATGAGCGTGTCGGCTGCTTCGAGCAGAAGCAACACGCGAATTTTCTGCTGTATATGCGTGTTGCTCAATGCGATAACGAGCCAGAGTACGAGTGCCTCCGGCAGGCGTGGGATATCTTGAATAGGCCGAAGTATCAGCAGCGCACCTGGAGTCCAGAGCAGGCTGACGCCATCGAACGGGCCAAGAAGGGTGTATCGCTGGAGGACGAGGAGGAGAAGCAGAACAGTAAGCGTTTCTTGTATATCAGTGGACCACCAGGCAGTGGGAAGACGGCAGTTTTGCTGGAGCTGGCCATTTGGGCATGTGAGTCTGTTCAGGTTTTGATCGTGTGCCCCACCGGGTATCTCGTGCACCAGTACAAGTCCAAGCTGCCAGACAGACCTGGTATTGAGAACATCCGAGTGGATACCATACAAGGAGTCCTGAAGTATAAGAGGGCCGGGAAGGACGGGAAGGTCCGCTGGGCCCCACCCTCGGCTTTGAGAGGTATTGATTTGATTCTTTGCGATGAAGGCAGCCAGTATGAAGATCAGGAATGGATGCGTTTTTTCGCCGCGGTGCGGGAGCAGCCGCATAAACCCTTCACTGGTATCGTGGCCGATTTTACGCAGTTGCAGCCAGTATTGAGCGGGGGGCAATGCGAGCACTTCTGCAACCAAATGGACAAGGTTGACTTGAAGACAGTGTATCGCACCGCAGACCAGCAGCACCTGGTTTTCCTGAACCGCATACGCGAGGCTCAGCCAGATCGAGTGTGTTTGACAGAGTATTTTGGCGACCGGCACTGGCAGCATGAGTCCTTGGAGGCTTGTGTTGAGCGCGGTATGGCGTTGGCGGCGGAGAAAGGACATCCGTTTTCTTGGCTGACGTGTACGAACGCAGGCTCGGCAGAGGTATGCAGAGCGGCTCTGGCATTACTCGGCATTAGTGAGGCCGATCTGCAAAAGGGTGGGTATTCCGATCCCACCACGAAGTCCAACTTACGCATTTTGGCCAGACCTGGTATCGTGATTCGCCTCAGTCGGAACTTTGACAAACAGCGAGGCTTTGTCAATGGGGCGTTGGCCACGGTATGCGAGTCGCTTCGTGGAAACTCTGTGTTTACAGCCAGGCTGGTGGGCACGGGCAACATGGTATTGGTGCACCCCATCGAGGAGAATGGGGAGATCTTCCTGCCCTGCTGCTACGGGTATGCGACCACGGTGCGTCGAGCGCAGGGTGCGGATCTCTTTCGCGGCTGTATTTACTTCGAGCAGAAGAAGAGAGTGGCTACGAGAGGGTATGGCTACGTTGCCTGCAGTCGCTTTAAGTCCCGCGAGGGCTGCTATGTATTCGGCAAGCTCCGCCGCAGTGACTTCCTCCCGGCTGGGCCTGAGAAGGCCGGCGAGATTCTGGAGCGTGGCCATGACTCGGTATCGTCATCTGACGACGAGGGGAAAGGCCTGGGGTATGCCTGTGCAGATCAAGGGGAGTATGACGCGGACCCTGTTCTGTCCATGGATATGGGCAACAATCTCTTGGACTTCCTCGTGAGCACAGAGGATGCGGCATATGTATCCAAGACCGAGTGCCAACGTATCCTGGCAGAGTTTGCTGCAGGTGCCAGTGCGGAGGCTGCCGATGCGCCAGTGTATGAAGAGCTTCCAGTGAGGGAGGAAGTGCGGGGCGAGAACGGTGAGCTGCTCGTATACGGCGGCACGGCAACGCCGGAATGATCTATGACGTATGGTGCCGGACGTTGAAAAAAAAAAACGTACACACGCGCATGTGTTCATGTCGGCCTAGTACCATATCTTTTGTACGTATCATGGCCCGGATGTATCACGTGTATCGAGTATCATGTGTTCGGCAACAACTACACCATGTGCTCCATACGTACCGCGTGTATCCTTTCCTGTGAGCATATGTGTCATTCATTATGTGCATGCGTTGCGTTTGTCTATTCTTGTGACTTTGTCTCATGTCAATCATATTAACATGTGCAACATGTATCATATATAACAAATGCATGTGTTTGAAATTTGCCCCAAAAATGTGTTGTGTGTCTTCGTCTCATGTTTGTCTTATCATGTGCAATATGTATCATATACAACAAATAATGTGTCTGAAATTTTCTCCAAAAATGTGACCAACTGTTGTGTGTCTTTGTCTGATGTCTTTTTTTTTTCTTCATGTGCAATATGTATCATATACAACAAATGCCTGTGTCTGAGGGAAAACATGTTCGTATATGTGTCCAAGAGGGCCCCAAGAGCGCCCCCAAGGCTCCCAAGAGCGCCCCAAGAGGGCCTGAAGAGGCCCCCAGGAGGTCCCAAGAGGCGCCAAACAGGCGCCCAAGAGGCGGCCAAGAGATCCCCAAGAAGCTCCAAGGGGCTCCCCGGGGCACCCAGGATGCTCCACGAGGCCCCCGGGTCACGCGAGGAGGCCCCCAAGACGACCCAAGAGGCTTCTACTTGCCCAAGATACATCCGAGTAGACTCCGAGAGGCATTCTCGAGGCCTCTGGCTCTTCTGATACCTCCTCCTCCTCCACCTCCCTTCCTCAGCCTTCTCCTCATCCTCCTTCTCCCTCCTTCCCCTCTCATCACCATCACCAACACCATCATCACCATCGCCATCACCATCAGCACCATCAGGAAACATCCACCATCACCAACACCACCATCACCATCATCATCATCATCATCACCATCGCCACCAATCATCACCATCACGAAACAACAACAACAACGACGACTTGTCTCTGTGTGTTGTTCATAGGCACTTTGGCTCAAGAGGGGGTTATTCTTGGCCACGTATTGCCTTGGCATGGACTCCGCAGGGTATTTTTTCTTGTTCTCCTTTGTATTACTGCGTTTCACCAGAGGTCAGGCAGGAGTGCCGGTCGTATGTGACTACCTTTTGGATCAATGGAGTGTATTCGTCGAGAACTTCGATTCATTTTGTTGTGGACTCGTGCGGCACTGCGAGGCAGTATGCAAAGAGAGGGGATGCTCGTATTTGGCCCATCGGGAAGGTTTGCACATTGCGTATTCTGGTTTGAACTTCATTCGCACTCTTCGCAGGGCTCGCATACGACGGCGCCTTGTTGCATTTGCGGAGAAGTGGGCGCACGTAGTATCGGGGCTTCAGCGTCCCCGTGTGGTGGGCGTCTCGGTCGCGAGCGCTGACATCATGGCCATCGGGGACAGTATCCCGGACTATGTGGCCGTGGCTGTTCAGAAGAACCAGGTGAAGATGGCAGGTAGGTATAACAGCATGGACTGTATGCGGTGTTTTATGCACATGCTTGAGTTTTGCATGGGCTGCACGCCAACGGAGTATACCGAGGAGCTGCATCAGTGGTTTCTGAAGCGGCAGTGTCGGAAGTATGGACGCGATGCTGCGGCGGAGCTCGCGTATTTTGGCGTGGTGTCCTGCGACAGTATGACCACGGCATTGGGTCGTATGAGGAAGGCTCTAAACACCACGTCTCAAGTGAGTGCCGCGACCATGTATGTATTGTTCTGCGAGACGCGGCAGGCTATCAATAGGTATTCGCTGCATGGTCTTTGGTACCTCATTGAGCTGCATGACAAGAGGAAGTCTGTGCGGGCAAATGTTTCGCGTGTCCGACATGGGCTAGCATACAGTGTATCCACGCGTTCTCACACAATTCAGGTTTTGGAGGAGATCCGCAGCTGTGTGGGTGTATCACTCGCTGTGCTGCGGAAGTTACCCTCCAAACGCGCTGGCGGACCTTTGGAGGTGGCGTTTCAGTTGGGTCGCCGCCGTTTGTGTCCCAAGGTTGAATTGGACGGTATTCCAGAGTTCCGTGTGCTCGCGAGTTGTCTGAGCGTTGTGACTCAGAAGGTCCAGCACACACAGCAGTATCGCGGCTTGGTCAAGGCCGCGAAGGGTCTGGGTATCAAGTGCGCGAAGTCGTATACTAAGAAGAAGCTCGCGGCGCTGGTGCAGCGCGGTATGCAGAAGCCTGCAGGCGCGGGGGCGCGGAAGAGGAGTTACGAGGAGCTGGTATCCGCAGTGCGCGCTCGCGGCGGCTCCGAGTATGAAAGAATGAAAATGCAGGGAAGGTGGATCACCAGACGATTATCCAAAGTCAAGTTGGAAGCGTTGCTGGCTGAACCCCGAGGGCGGTGTTCATTTGTATAGTTGCATGTTGTCTGACACAGTGGTCGACCAGAACAGTATGAAAGAAGAGCATACAGCAGCAATGACATACACATATACATACAAAAACACATGTAAACATACTAGTTCGACGCGCATAGCCATTCTTTACGCATAGACCTTACCTACACAGTCACATGCACATACACATGCGTACGTCGAGACATGCACTGAGAGTTACATATCGTCGTATGCATGTGTTTGAAATTTGCCCCAAAAATGTGACCAACAGTTGTGTGTCTTTGTCTCATGTCTATCATATGTTTCATGTGCACTATGTATCATATATACCAAATGCATTCCGAAATTTGCACCAAAAATGTGATCAACTGTTGTGTGTCTTTGTCTCCGGTCTATCATATGTATCATGTGCAATATGAATCATGCATAACAGAAGCATGTGTATGAAATCCCCACAAACCTGACCCACTGTTGTGTGTCTTTGTGTCATGTCTATCATATCATGTGCAATATGTATCATATTTAACAAGTGCATGTGTCCGAAATTTGTTCAAAAATGTGACCACTTGTTGTGTGTCTCTGTCTTATGTCTATCATATCATGTGCAACATGTATCATACATGATAAAACCAGCAGTCCGAAATTTGCACCAAAAATGTGACCAACTGTTGTGTGTATTTGTCTCAGGTCTATCACATGTACATGTGCAATATGTATCATATATAACGAAGGCATGTGTCCGACGTTTCCTCAAACATGTGACCAACTGTTGCGTGTCTTTGCCTCATGTCTATCATATGTATCATGTGCAATATGTATAATATATAACATAGGCATGTGTCCGAAATTTGCACCAAAAATTTGATTAACTGTGGAGTGTCTTTGTCTCATGTCTATCATGTGTATCATGTGCAATATGTATCATATATAACAAATGCATGTGTCTGAAATTTGCCCCAAACATGTGACCAACTGTTGTGTGTCTTCGTATCATGTCTATCTTTTCATGTGCAATATGTATCAATTGTATCATGTGCCAATATGTTGACTAATCTGCTGGTGAGTTTGAGTTGTCTTATCAGTGTGAGAACCCCGTTTTGAAACAGGAGCCGCCCTCAACCTCATCCTCCCTCTCTGCTCCCCCCCAGCCCCTAGAGGCCTCGGGCCCCGCCTCTCACGGCGCCCCCCCTTGGGCCCCTCCAGTGCGCCCCATCGGGAACTCAAGCGAGAACACCGTTTTGAAACAAGAGCCGCCCTCAACCTCATCCTCTGTGCCCTCTCTGGCCCCCCCCAGCCCCTCGAGGCCTCGGGCCCCGCCTCTCACGGCGCCTCCCCTTGGGTCCCTCCAGAGCGCCCCATCGGGAACTCAAGCGAGAACCTTGTTTTGAAACAGGAGCCGCCCTCAACCTTATCCTCGCCTCTCTGGCCCCCCCCGGCCCCCAGAGGCCTCGGGCCCCGCCTCTCACGGCGCCTCCTCGTGGGTCCCTCCAGAGCGCCCCATCGGGAACTCAAGCGAGAACCCCGTTTTGAAACAGGAGCCGCCCTCGACCTCATCATCCTCCTCTCTGGTCCCCCCCAGCCCCCAGAGGCCTCGGGCCCCGCCTCTCACGGCGCCTCCCCTTGGGCCCCTCCAGAGCGCCTCATCGGGAACTCCCTTTTTGAAACAGGAGCCGCCCTCAACCTCACCTGCTTGTGAGATTGAGTTGTCTGATCAGTTTGACACATGTATGTGCTTCGTTTCCGTTCGTATGGACTTTGGCACTTTCCCACAGCATCATTCGTTTGCCTTAGCCATTGGGGCTCCAGTCGTATTTCGCTTTTCGCATCTCTTTCCATATGCACGCGCGCGTCCGTATTGTTGGCAATGGCAGGGCAGTGGGACGAACAGACTGG
Organism: Prorocentrum cordatum; assembly: GCA_963575745.1. Classification (NCBI taxonomy): domain Eukaryota; class Dinophyceae; order Prorocentrales; family Prorocentraceae; genus Prorocentrum; species Prorocentrum cordatum. The sequence goes on along the minus strand of CAUYUJ010021864.1, from coordinate 48,971 downwards.
GGAGTATACCCCATCCAACGAGGAGGTGGCCGAGTGTATGAGGCGCTGGTCTATGTCACCCGGCGGGGACGGGTTGGTATTCCACTGGCTCAAGGCTCAGGAGAGACAAAAGTACCACTACCATCAGCTAGGGGGGTGGCCGCTCCATCTTCGAGCTGGTGGCTCCTTCCGGGTATGCCTCCAGAGAGTGCCCGGAACGAGGTGCCACCAGCTCGAGGGGAAGGCGCGGCCGCCCCCTTAGCTGGTGGTAGTGGTACTTTTGTCTCTCCTGAAAGGTGCTGCGCGAGGCCACGCGGTTGGCGACTGCAGTGTATTTTCCGTGTATGTGGCAGGGACTCACGGGTGTATGCCTCTGCCTCTCGACGCCGGAGAGTACGCGCCAGTCCAAGGAGAACGGCATGGTCGAGAACCAGCGCCGTATGGGAGGCATCGAGACCCCAGAGTGGATGGCGTTCGCTGTATATTTCTACCCTGGCTTGGTATTCGGCAACTTTTCTGGTTTCAAAGATCCAGCCGCGCAGTATCTGGGCACACTTTCGGAAGTATTCCATCGGCTGTGCACCCAAGCTGGTATAGCGAACTGGAGATCGCACGTATTCGTCCGGCACGGCGGCTGGGTGTATGCTGGCTTGCGCAGGCTGTTGCAGCTCCTGTGTATTCACGTGCATTCCGAGGTGGTATCAGGTCTGTCATACAGGCGCATGGCGAGCCTGGATGTATTTGTGGCAACACACACGGGATCCATGGGTATGGAGCCGCCATCTATGGCTCTGTGGAATGCCTCCCACGACGTCAAGGATGGTATCACCTTGTTCCCGAAGCAGGACCATTGGTGGCACATGCCAGTATGGCGTTCTTTCGGGCAGTCCGAGTATGGGAATGTCATGGATTACCGTGTGGATCTGGGTATGCCGGCGCATGTCCAGGGTGTCCTGGCGGTATTGGCGCCCCACGGACGCGCGGGCGATGTATCCGCGAGGAGGCGCATCGGCACCATGCTGGGACACTTGGCCCCTGATGTATGCGTGCCAGGAGCGCAGCTTGCAGTATTGCGCCCGATGCGTGCCATTAGGGACAGGCGTATGCCAGAAGACGATGAGCACAAAGACTCGTCTCTTTAGTATGCTTCCAGAGCACGTATGTGTCCAGAGCCGCCGCGCCTTGTCCTGCTCCTCCTCCTCCTCCTCCTCCTCCGGCGGGGGGCGTGAGGATCCGGCATCGCTGACATGGGACAACCATCGGGACCACCATCGGAACAACCATCGGGACAACCATGGGGACAACCATCGGGACAACGATCGGGACAACCACAACCATCAGGACAACCATCGGGGCAACCATCGGGACAACCATCGGGACAACGATCGGGACAACCATCGGGACAACCATCGGGAGAACCATCGGAACAACCATCGGGACAATCATCGGGACAACCATCGCGACAACCATCGGGACAACCACAACCATCAGGACCTCCAACCAGAGAGAGGTAGCCACATGTATTTCCGACACGAATGAGCCAGTATTGCACATTGAGGCCGGAACGACAACCACAGAACAAGAATGAGCATATAACAACAACGGTTGTCCTGCGGTATGCTGGCGCCACGCACGTGGTACCACTCAAAATAATATTTGCTTGTGTGGTACAGAAACAGAAAAACGTCGGAAAACGGTACAGGTGTCCAGTGTTGGAACAGGGGGATAAGTCGTATACTAAGCTAGCTTCCACAAAATGTTACCACGACAAGTCATTGTACCCATGCGTCAGTGTAGTAGCCAAGGTCGTCCGCAGGCCACGAAGTGAAGTGTCCGAACGTCATAGGGCGGGGAGCTGGGTGTGGGTGGTGGCGAAGAGTCGTTTGGAAACTTGGTAGAGCTTGAACCGGCCCCCCCACAAAGTGGGGGCATTGCCCGCCTCCTATGAAAACCCTGGCACTGGTGAGAACGGAGTGTCCCCAGTCTTACATGATTGTTGTTGTTGTTGTTGAATATTATTACTTCTAAAGAATAATTATTGTTGGGCCCCCTGGTGCACGCCCCCCTCGCCGCGCCTAGGCCGCAGCCACATTTTCATCGTTTTCGTGAGGAAGTCTTAGGCAAAACGGGGGAGTCCGGATCCGGTTGTTTTGTTGACGCCCGCTTTCCCTGTCAAAAAACAATATAAAATGACATGTCTTGTTCTAACATAGCCAAACTTCAAGAATCCTTTGGAAAAAAATGACACGAAGTGCACATTCGCGCGCGCAAGATGAAATCCTTCCAGAACCTTAGTTTTCGTAGCGATTTTAACATAAAAACATGAAAAACCCAATGGTTTTCAACAAAAAAACTTCAAACATTCATCCCGCGCGCTCTTGCGGATTTCTTAGGAAACCCAATACTTTATTAACATTTCTGTCAAACGGGCTTTTGCGAACAACTTTTTCGAACTTCTGCAACAACGGTTGCGCACCTGCCAGGGCCATCATCCCTGTCAAATAATACCATGCGGGACACATTCGTTTTTTCTTCGCGCGCGCACGCCGTCGTCGTCGGCCGCGGGGCCCTGAATAGTAGCCACGGTCGTCCGCATGCCACGAAGTGAAGTGTCCGAACGTCATAGGGCGGGAAGCTGGGTGTGGGTGGTGGCGAAGAGTCGTTTGGAAATTTGGTAGAGCTTGAACCGGCCCCCCCACAAAGTGGGGGTATTGCCCGCCTCCTATGAAAACCCTGGCACTGGTGAGAACGGAGTGTCCCCACGTGCTAGTAATTGTTGTCGTTGTTGTTGTTGTTGTTGCTGTGTGTGTTGTTGTTGTGGTTGTTGGTATTGGTGCTGTTGGTGGTGCGAAGAATAATTATTGTTGATCCCCCCGCCTGGTGCACATTGTATGTTTCTATTGAAGTGCCCCTGCAGGGGCTCGCACCCTATTTTTTATCAGGGAAGGTCTTGAGGCTCAAACTGTGTTGTTGGCCCCCGGTTTACAACAACAGCAACAACAACGGCTCCCGCCTGATTCTTCCTCACAATGTATTGAAGAATCGCGCTCCCGCCCGAGACCTCCTCGCATTTTATTCAGGAATCGCGCTCTCGTTTGGGACGTCCTTACGACTTACTCAAGGCATCGCTCTTTCGGCGCTCTGGAGTCGCGCTTTCGCTGGAGATTGCTTGCAATTTACTCAAGAATAGCGCCCTCGCGTTGGAATTTCCCGCAATCTACTCAAGCGCCGCGCTCCCGACACTCAGGCACCCAGGAGTCGCGCTCACGCTTGGGACTCCCTCACAGATAATTAGCAATCTGGATCGCTCTGCCCTTCGTGGCCCCGTCGCAGCCCTTGGTGGCCTCCTCGCTGCCCTTCGTGGACCCGTTGCAGCCCTTCGTGGCCCCTTCGCTACCCCTTTGCAGCCCTTCGTGGCCCCCTCGCTTTGTTTCGAGGCCCCGTTGCAGCCCGTCGTGGCCCCCTCGCTGCCCTTCGTGGCCCCGTTGCAGCCCCTCGTGGCCCCCTCGCTGCCCTTCGCGGCCCCCTCGCACCCCTTCGTGGCCCCCTCGCTGCCCTTCGTGGCCACGTTGCAGCCCTACGTGGCCCCCTCGCTGCCGTTCGTGGTCCCCTCGCTGCCCTTCGTGGTCCCGTTGCTGCCCTCAGTGGCCCCGTCCTTGCCCTCCGCGGCCCAATGTACATATGCCCTTCGTGGCCCCCGCTCGTTCGCACCCGTCGTGGCCCCATGTGCATGCCCTTCGTGGCCCCGCTGTCGCCTTTTGCGCCCCCCTCGCTGTTCTGCGTGGCCCAGTTGCTACCCTCAGTGGCCCCGTCGTTGCCTTCTGTGGCCCCGCATTATCTGCCCTTCTTGGCCCCCGCTCGTTCGCGCCCGTCGTGGCCCCATGCGCATTCACTTCGTGTCCGCTGTCGCCATTCGTGGCCTACTTCGTGCCCTTCGTGGCCCTGCTGTCGTTCTCTCTCTCGCTCTCGCTTTCGCTCGTCGTCGTCGTCGT
>CAUYUJ010021864.1:30000-42500 GCA_963575745.1 Prorocentrum cordatum | reverse complement strand
CGTGGCCGGGAAGCGCATCCCCATGCACGGCCTCGCAGTCCGGACTTCCCGGCCGCGAGCCCGCGCGGATCGTATCTATCGGAGCGCGTCTCCACGGGACGACGCGCTGGCATCCGGATCGCAGGGGCACGGACCCTGAGATCCGACGTCACGGAAAGTTGCAACATCGTCAATATCACGACCAGAGCGAGCCCTAGACCCCGTGTTTCGGCGTCATGTTTCGATCCGGATCGATCCGTGAGGGTTCCGGGCCCGAAACAAAGCAAACTCGTCCGTTGCGTAGAACATCGCGGTGCCAGGATCTCAGGGCACGCCTCGGTATCCAGATCGCGAGGGTACCGGCATGGACGTGTCCGTCACTCGTGGGGTCGCCCTCGCCGCCCCCCACGCGCAGGACGCGGGCCTGGCGCAGCAGCTGCAGCGGGGCCCCGCGGAGCAGGGCGATGCTGCCCCCAGGCCCAGCTTTGGCCAGCCGGCGGACTCCGAGGGAGGATCGCGGCGGCCCGAGGGGGTCGGCGGCGCGCCGCGCCCTGAGAGCCGGCGTTGCAACAAAACTAGCAGCGAATTCGCAGCACATCACAACCGGAGCCCTGGACCCCATCCCCCCCCAATTCCAATATTTTCATACATTTTCCTCGGGAGTCGACAATTCATTGTGTCTGTCATCTCTTCCTGCGTCCTCTTCCGAGCCACATCGATCTGTGCGGGTCCCTGGGCCCGAAGGTGAGCGAGAGCACGCCCCGGTGTGCAAAAAGTGCAAGGCCAGCATCTCGGGGAGGGGGGGACGCGCGAGGGGGGGCGGGCCTTCCCAGGAGGAGGAGGAGGAGGGTCGGTGGATTTTGTCTCTGACTCCCATGGGTAAGGTATCAATGGGCCTCCGTATTTTGAGCTGATTCTTGTGTGCATTGTGAAGCTATTGTTGCACTGCTCGCTGCATTCTGCACAGTGCCTTGCTGTCCTTTTGCACTGCCAGTAGAAAACATATTGACCCACAAGGGATCGGCGGAGGCTTCAGAAGGGGAAAAACACAGACACAATCCATCGTCGATTCCCCAGAACATACGGGGAAGTATGGAAAGTGGGGGGGAAGACGAAAACCCCGAAGATATGGGAAAATATGGGGGATCCTGGGATCTGTGTGTATTTCTTTGCGTGTTTGTGGGCCCCTTCAAGATTGTGCTTGGCACCCCGGCGAGGGGTGCGGCAGCCGCCGGGCGAGGGCCCGACGCGCACCCGTAGAGCGACGCCTTTTTTTACCCTATCTGTTGGCGCGTGGCGGCGTCCGCGCTCGGGCGCCAGCCGTGGCAGCAGGCTGTCCAGCACGCGCCTGGCGTCCTGCATCCTGCCCTTCCTGACGGGCCTGTTTTCCACCACAACCATCACCATGAGTTGGAGAGGGGAAGGAGGAGGAGGAGGAGGAGGAGGAGGAGGAGGAGGAGGAGGAGGAGAGAGGAGGAGGAGGAGGAGGAGGAGGAGGAGGGAGGAGGAGGAGGAGGAAGGAGGAGGAGGAGGAGGAGGAGGAGGAGGAGGAGGAGGAGGAGGAGGAGGAGGAGGAGGAGGAGGAGGAGGAGGAGGAGGAGGAGGAGGAGGAAGAGGAGGAGGAGAGAGGAGGAGAGAGGAGGAGGAGGAGGAGGAGGAGGAGGAGGAGGAGGAGGAGGAGGCGGAGGAGGAGGAGGGGAGGAGGAGGAGGAGGAGAGGAGGAGGAGGAGGAGGAGGAGGAGGAGGAGGAGGAGGAGGAGGAGGAGGAGGAGGAGAGGAAGGAGGAGGAGGAGGAGGAGGAGGAGGAGGAGGAGGAGGAGGAGGAGGAGGAGGAGGAGGAGGAGGGGAGGAGGAGGAGGGGAGGTGAGGAGGAGGAGGAGGAGGAGGAGGAGGAGGAGGAGGAGGAGGAGGAGGAGGAGGAGGAGGAAAGAGAGGAGGAGGAGGAGGAGGAGGAGGAGGAGGAGGAGGAAGAGGAGGAGGAAGAGGAGGACCCCCTCCCCCTCCAACTTATGGCGGTGGTGGTGGTGGTGGTGGTGGAAAACAAGCCCATCGCGTTGCTTGCACAGGCTGCACTGGTCCAGGTGATGAAGAGGCGGTTGTCCCTAGAAGCCACGGCAGGTTCGTGTCGTGCCGGCCAGCAGCGAACCCACCGGTGGCGTTCAATTTTGAATGCCGCGGGCGACCCAGAATCGTTTGACGTGGAACGACTTGGGCGTTTCGGAAACGGCCGATCGTTTAAGGTTGAACGATCCCCGCGGTGTCAGAAACCAGCGCCGAGGTCGGCACGACACGAAGCTGGCGCACCGACGCCATGCCAGACAGCACCCGACACGCCGGCACGCCCGCGTGCCCGCAGGGTGGCGCACATCCTCTGCCGCCCCGGCCAGGAGCGGCGGCGCCCCGCACGGAGCCGCCGCCGTCCATCCCGGACAGCCTCTGGCGCCGGCCGTCCTGGACGCCGCCCGCCGCGGCGGCCAACCACTCGGCGGCCCCGGTGGCCTCGGAAGCCGCAGGCCCAAGACGTCGCCGTCGTCGTCGTCGTCGCCGTCGTCGTCGCCGTCGTCGCCGTCGTCGCAGTCGTCGTCGTCGGCGACGTCGCCGTCGTCGTCGTCGTCGCCGTCGCCGTCGCCGTCTTCGTCGTCCTCCTCCTCGTCTGCCCCTCGAGGTGGAGGAGGAGGAGGAGGAGGAGGAGGAGGAGGAGGAGGAGGAAAGATGGGAGGAGGAGGAGGAGGAGGAGGAGGAAAGAGGGGGGGGAGGAGGAGGGGGAGGAGGAGGAGGAGGAGGAGGAGGAGGATGACGAAGAGGAGGAGGACGAGGATGAGGAGGAGGAGGAGGAGGAGGAGGAGGGGGAGGGGGAGGGGGAGGAGGAGGACCAGAGCAAAGCCAGGAGGCAGCAGCGATGCTGCCATGCGCCCGCTACAGAGAAGCCCTTCCCGCTCTCACTGCCAGAAGCGCGCCCCCCCTTGCAAGACGAGCGCTCTACGGGCCTGCTCTGCAGACGAGAGCTCCGTGCTGAGAAAAGGGACCGCCTTGCATCCTTCTGGCAAGCTGTAGGACATGCGACAGAGTTCGGCCACGCGCAGAAGGGGGGCAGGGCGAGGGGGGAAGGCTTCTTAGAATCACCGAAGGCGCGGGCCTTGTCTCTAGATGTTTAGGGGGGCGCCTTCTGAGAAGCAGCCTCCTTATAAGAAGCCTTCCCCCCTCCCCCTACCCCCTCGTGCGCGCCGCCGAAACGCAGGACCATAAAAGATCAGTGAGGTGTCCCAGGGAGAGCCCCGTTTCGAAAAGGGAGTCGCCCTCCACGCGGGTGGCAGCTGCGTGCGTTGTCAGGTCCTGGACTTCAGTCGGGCTTGTCCCTCTACATGGGGGGATATTCAATGATAGTACAAAGAATAGCCCGGGGACTTTTTGGGGGTTGATTCTGTTTTGACTCTTTGGGGGGTATTTGTTTTGACAATTTTTGATATTTTCGCCCAAAAACCGCCTGTAGGGGGACACGCCCGACCTAGTCCTTCCACTCGGGGTGGCAGCTGCCTGCATAGTCTTATGATGCTCCAACGTCCTATAGCCTTGATCACCAGAAAGAATTTCGAGCACCAAGAAAGCACCGAATCTGGAGGGTGTTCACGTGTCGGGCCCTGGGAGGCGATGCTCGTTCGACACGGTTTCGATATTTTTCTGGGTGCTCGAAATTCTTTCTGGGATATGGTCCTCAAGTGCGATGGGAGCAACATAGCCCGAGTCGTCGAGAGCGGCCCCCGTGCGGGCCGGAGACGACGAAGCGTTGGCAGTCGCGCTCTCCTCTGGCGCGGCGCCCTCAGGCCTGTGTCCCAGACCCCCGACGTAATGATGTTTTCATTACGTCGACCCCCAGAGGTCGACCCCTTCCCCATGACCGGCTTTGCATCCTAAGTACGATGGGAGCAACACAAGCATAGTCGAGGGCCTGGGGGAGGAGGAGGAGGAGGGAGGAGGAGGAGGAGAGGAGGAGGAGGAGGGGGGAGGAGGAGGAGAGGAGGAGGAGGAGAGCAGGAGAGCACAGGAGCATAGTCAGGCCCTGGACTTTGAGGGCCCCCCCTGGCGAGAGCCTGCTCCTCGAGAGGAGGAGCAGCCCTCTCCGCCCGTGCAGCCGTGGAGCATCTGTTCGGGCCTCTGGTCGGCAGATCCTCCTCCTCCTCCTCCTCTCCCTCCCTCCCCCTCCTCCCTCCTCCTCTCCTCTTCCTCCTCCTCCTCCTCCTCCTCCTCCTCCTCCTCCTCCTCCTCCTCTCAAGCCGTTCTGGTGCAAGGCCTCCTTTGGGGTGAGGCGGACCCACCAGACACCACACGCGCGTACCGCGCACGGGCGGGCGCCAGGCGCCCGCTACGTGCGCCCGCGGCTTGAGGGGCACCTTTCGGCGGCAAAAGTGGTGTGGTGCCGTGATTTCGTGTGCATGGGCAAGACGGGAAGCCAGAGGCGTGCATCACGCTCAGCTTCCAGACATGGTGGCAAGAAGCGCTATGAGTACTACGTTTGTGTGCATTGCCCTCGCTCTTGGGTGTATAAGTCTCGAGCTGGCCAGTCAGGTTGGGAAGGGTGTCATACATGCGGTGCCCCCTGGCCTGCCTGTCGCACTGGGGCTGCAGCAGGGCGATCCGTCTCCTTCAGTGTGGACGACACCCCGCTGGTGCAGCAGCTCATGCCCAAGTACAAGGCTGCGCGCGAGGCCAAGGACGCTGCCACGCTCCAGGCCTTGGAGCTGGTCTGTCCCGAGCTGGCCAAGGTCGCAGAGCCCATGCCCGCGCCAGCGATCCTCTTGGAGCAGGTTGCGAGGCAGCTGCGCCAGCTATACGGCCAGCAGAAGCAGCTTAAGGAGCATATCGTGGCCAACTCCAAGACGGGCAAGGGGCTCCTCCGCAGGCTCAACGAGAACATCAACAATTGCAATGCTGCGCAGGAGGAGGTGGATCGCTACTCAGCGCAGACGGGGACTCCAGGGTATCCAGCGGCCAGTTCGGGGAACGGCGGCCCAGCAGATGACACCGAGTTCCCCGCCCTCACGGACGAGGACCTCCAGCTCCACACCCCCGACCAGCAATAGTACTACAAGGACGCGGCCGCAGCGGCGCGGCAGGCCCAGGCCACCCTCCAGTCCGCCACCGACGCGGGCAAGCAGGCGAGAGAGGCGGCCGCCACGCTCCGCAACCTCGGCGAGCAGGTGGCCACGACCAAGCGGCGCAAGGCGGACACGGCCTGCGGAATGGCCCCAGGCGGCGGCGGCGCAGCCACTGCCGACGCCTCAGCCCAGCCGCCCGTGGACGCTGGCGGCCAGGACTTCAGCAACCCCGAGGTGGTCGAGGCGTACATCAAGGCCGCCGCCTCGCGCAGGACTGCCGTGGCGGGGGTCGCGGCCTCCAAGGCGCCGACGGCCTCACCAGCGGCGCCCGCGACGGCAACGGCGCCAGCTGCGGCAACGGGGGCGGCGAACCCAGGCAAGGGCGATGGCAAGGACGGCAAGGGCGGCAAGGACCAGGCGAAGGGGTAACACGGCTGTCGGAGGACGAGCCGCTCGTAGGAGCGAGGGCCGCCAGGAGCATAGGTCGGCCTCAGCCAGGACCCCTTTCGGCAAGAGGGACTTTGCATCGATTTTCTTCGGCAACGTCACCTCGTACTCTCTCAAGGTCAAGAAGTTCATCGAGTCGGCCGACCACGACGTGATCGGCCTCGCGGAGCACCACCTCTGCAAGGGCAAGTGCGACCAGGAGGAGAAGCGCCTCCGCAGTTTTGGCTGGCGTTCGGAAGGGGCTTGGACGCCAGCTTCTCCCTCTACCCGCTCGGACTCGGGCACCCGCGGCGGCGCTTGCTGGCTGAGGAGGGCCACCTACGCCACCAGCGTCCACCTGCAGGGCGCCAACCACCAGAGCGTGTTTCAGGACGCACTGCAGGACGTCTCAGTGGTGCTCTGGCGCTTCCAGGGGGCCACGTTCGCCTTCGTCGTGTGTTATCTGGATTGCTCCATTGGCCTCGTCGGGACCAACGCCAGGAAGATGGCCACAATCGCTCGGATTGTGAAGTCATTGGGGATTCCCTGGTGCTTGGTAGGCGATTTCAATGCCACTCCAGAAGAGCTGGCGCGCTCTGGCTGGCTACTCACCCTGAAGGCGTGGATCATGACACCAGAGGGGGTGAACATCACGTGTACGTCGGGCAAAGGTCGCATGCTGGACTACGTTGTCGTGCCCGACAGCTTCCGCCCCTTCCTCAAGAGGGTGATGCCCATCCAGAAGCTGCCGTGGGGCCCGCGCATCGGCCTCGACATCCTGGTCACCGCGAGGCCTGCCGCTGTGATGCTACGCGCACCTGTGCGACCAGTATCTCTAGAAGTGCCTGCAGGGGAAGTTCACGTGCCCAAGGGGATCAAGCGCTGTCAACGCGACAGGCAGCGGCATGCAGAACTGCAGCAGGCCAAGGAGGACTGCGACCGGATGCAGGAGGTGACCTGCTGAACGACGACGAGGAGCACCTCCTCGATGACACCTACACCCAGTGGCGGCCCCATCAGTGCAACGACCACGTCTGCGCGCCCTGGGAGGAGTACGTCACCGAGGCTCAGGAGCGCGTTGGCACTCGCATCCCAGCGTGCGAGGAGGCCCAGGCTAGCATCGCGTACCAGATGGACCCCCACATGGCGCAGGCGATGGCGGTGCAGTGTGGATGCTGGGCCGAGGCGGCGGAGGCGCAGCTGGCAGAGCTCTGCGGCACCGAGCCCCGCGACAGAGCCCGACGCGGTCAACCTGTCAAGTACCAATGGCGCAAAGCTCAGGAGCAGGCGGCAGACTCGCAGTTCGGCCACGCCTGTGTGCAGGACATCGGCGGCAAGTGGGCCAGCCTTCACGCCAGGGTGCAGGAACAGCTCATCGCGCTAGGGCGCCACCGCCACGCCGAGTACCAGCGCAGGGTGCAGGATATCGTTTCCGACATCATCAGCGACATCAGGCTCCTCCTCACCGCCCAGGGGCCTGCGCCAGATGACCAGCTGCAGACCACTAAGGGGAAGTGGCGGATCTACCTGGACGCCGGCAGGGTTATAGGCACGGCGAGCGCATCCGCTACTCCAGGATTCTCCCCGAGTGGCAGGCCTTCGCACTGAAGGTACAGGCGAGAGCGGCTAGGCGCGCCAGCCTGGCATGGCAACAGACCCGCAGCGAGGTGCAAGCCTGGGCCAAGGCAAGTACCCTGGTCTCCATGCGAGGGGCCCATCGCTATCTTGAGAAGGACGAGGTGCAGGCCCTAGACGAGACCACACTGGAGAGGTCTGCGGCACGGTGCAGGCCTCCACAGAGGCCAGGGCACGCCGCTGGCGTGATCGCTGGACCAGCAAGCCCGACCGCGAGCCTGCCTTGCGCGAGGCGATGAGCGAGCTGCGGACCCTGGCCCGCGAGGCGCTGCGAGAGAGGCCCTACCACTCGAGAGACGACGTGGTGAGCGCCATCAGGACTTTCCCCAGGGCCACGGGCAAGGGCGCCGATCAGTGGACGCCTGGCCACCTTCTCGCGGTCTCCGACCAGGGGCATGAGGCCTTCGCCACCCTGCTCAGCATGGTGGAGCGAGCTCTGGCGTGGCCGCACTAGCTCCTCCACAACTGGTGCGTCCTCCTACCGAAGGGCGCCGAGCAGGTGGTCGGCAACGAGAGGGGTATCGGCCTCCTTCTCTTGCCCGTGCGCATCTGGGGCCGCATGGCCAAGGCCGCCATGACGCAGTGGTGCGACAAGCGAGCTGGACACTGGGATGCTGCGGTGCGCGGGAGCTCCGCGCTGCAGGCTGCGTTGCTCGCCGTGGTGCTCGACGAGACCAGAGCGCACGTGGGCGTGGCCGAGCAGAGCAACTTTCTGATGGACGTGGAGTTCTACGACTACATCGACCTGGCCTTGATGATCCACAAGGGCATCTCCCTCGAAGTGCCGCCCGTCGAGCTCTACCTGTGCTGCCTCACATGCCTGGCGCCGCGTGTGGTCAAGTCTCACGGGGCATGCAGTTCGACCATCGTCCCCAACTGCTCAATCCTCCCTGGCTGCGGGAAGGCCAACCACTGGGCAAGAGCCTTCATCTGCCACCTGCTGGATGCGGCCCACGCGAGATCACCCGTGGCAAGGGTGAGGCAGTATGTTGGCGACGTGCGCAGCCGTATCGAGGGCGCGGCCGAGGAGGTCCTCGACCATGCCAAGGACGTCGCGGTCACCCTAGTGCAGGGCTGCCTCGACCTTGGCCTGCGCGTTTCGCCCAAGTCCATCCTGATGATGGCGAGGCCCAGAGACGAGAAGGCGGTGCTGACCCACGTGTACCAGGAGACATGGCATACGCGTGCAGAGGGCGTCCACGGCGAAGGACCCCGGCATCGACTGCACCATGGGTTCCAGGCGAAGCAACAAGGCGGCCAGAATTCGGATGACGGCAGCGAGGGCGAGGGCTACGCGAGCTTGTCTATTTCGCAGGTTGGGACGCGGCAACAAGAGGACCAAGGGAGTCATGCTGCACAACACCAACATCAGGGCTAAGTACCAGTTCGCCGACCCGATCATTGAAGTGCCTCCTACGACGACAACGTGGCGACGGGCACAGGCCGCGGACCTCGCGGGCCACATGGCGGGGGGACGATGCACCTCTACCACCCTCCTGCTGCACTATCAGGACGACGAGCCCAAGATGGCGGCCTTGGCACAGCAGGTGAAGGAGTGGTTCTACTCCTGGGCGCGCCACTCGGAGCTGCGAGACCGAGTTCGACTTGGATGGCGGGCGGTACTCAAGGGGCTCCGGTACTTGCGACCTCGTGCTCGGTGGAAGTGCGTCACGGGGCCCATGGGCGCGATCATCTTGGCACTACGCGACATCGGCTGGATACCTCGGGCGCCTGACGTCTGGATCGACGACGAGGGCTCCGAGTGGCGGCACCTCGGCAATGAGGACGACAGCGTGCAGGACCTAGTGTAGGCGATCAAGAGCACCGTCACGCGCCAGCTGTGGCGCCAGGCTGGGGGCCACCCCCTCGGAGCGGGCCTCGGTGACGGCGGCGACCTCCATATGCTGCGGGTCAACCTGAGGAGGATGCGCCGCCAGGAGCGCCACAAGGAGGCAGGCGCTCTGGAGGCTGGAGCGCTGGCGGGCATCTGGGCGGGTGCAAGGGCGCAAGCGGCGGGCTACCAGTGTTCCGACGAATGTGAACGCTGTGGCGAGGGCAAGGACACCATCGAGCACTGGCTGTACTTCTGCGAGGCCACCTGCGAGATGGGGGGCCCCTGGATCGTGCGCACTGAAGGCCCCCGTCAGCATGCGATAGAAGATCTGTTGGAAAATCGTCACGTTGCACACTGGGCCAGGGGGATAGTTCCCCCTGAGTGGGTTGCCGTGCCGCCGCCGCCCGCCTGGAACTCTGGAGAGAGGTTGGGCGTTTGGGCAATCGGCGCCCTCCCCCCGATCTTCGACTACTCTTCGAGCGATGTCCTCCCCTCCTCCACTCCCGCCCTCACGAATGGAGCTTCATTCAATGTAGGAGCAGGTGGATACCTCATCCGCGCACGTCTGGCATTCCTGGACGGGTCGGCCACTTCCAGCGATGCCCGTGTCTGCCGCGTGGGGTGGGGTGTCTACTTTGTGTGTGTGTGGGGGGGGGGGGGGGGGGGGCGGAGCTGGAAGCGGGCGACTGCGAGTTGTCTGGTTTCTTCGGAACCGTCGACGGGGACCAGACGGTCCCCGTCGCGGAGCTGGCTGCCCTCTGGAGGGCGCTGCAGCTCTCCACGGGGGACCTGGACATTTTCACCGACTGACAGCTGGTCTTTAACGGCTGGGTCCGAGGGAATGCCCAGCATCCCAGGGCTGCCACGCCAATTGGTGGACCCGAATTCGGTCGGCCCTCGAGCAGCGGGGGGGCCAGAATGTCCGCCTGCAGAAAATCTTCTCGCACTTGGATGCAGATTCCCACGTGCGCGCTGGCCAGGACCCTCGTTGCTCCCGTGGCAATGAGCTCGCGGATGCCCTGGCCCAGCGGGGGGCCGAGTCTGCCGCCTGCCCTCGTGGCCGACGCTCGTGCGACCCTCGTGGACCAGCGCATCGGTGCGGTCCTGGCCCCGATCTGTGCGGAGGTCGAACGGGGGGCTCGCTCGAATCGGCTCGGCGGGGCGGACGGTTCGGTCAGATCCGCTTCGGGCCTGGGGCGAATTGAGGAGCTCGGGGCCCGATCGGGACATGCCCTGTCCCGCCTGGGCACTGGTAGGTGGGCCTGTAGGAAATGCCGACAAACACCAGGGCGCCTCTCGTTGGCCGACTGGCTCCAGTGCAGTGCGTGTCGCGGGGATGTATGTAAGAGGGGCTTGAGCGAGCAGGGCCACCACGTCCACGTCCCCCCCACCTGTATCCGAGAGTTGAAGGTTGGGGCCCGCAGTGTGCACCCCTCCCACTCTATTGCCATGCAGAATGGTCTGGCCTGGTGCTGGAGGTGCGCCAGGTACGCCCCCATTGTCGCTTGGGGGGGGGGGGCGTCTCTGTAAATTGGCCCAGGAGTGCCCCCAGGAGCGCACCCCCTCTGGCCAAACTATGATCAATCGTCTCCGTCACGGCCTCACCCCGAAGGCGGGGACGGTGTGGCCCGTACCCCCTGTGGGGGGTGGCGGATCTGCTCCCTTGCCAGTGGTCGGCAGCTCGGCCAAGGATTTTGGGAGGAGGACCGACGGGAGTGTAGGCGGCTCGCTCAAAGCCCCCCCCCGTCGACGTATATCATAACCTCTCATCAGATTATCAGTAATCTGCACGTGGGGGGGCGTAGCACCGCTCCGACCCCCTCTTGTTCGAGCTTCCCGAGCTTCCTCCTCCTCCTCCTCCTCCTCCTCCTCCTCCTCCTCATCCTCCTCCTCCCCCTTTTCCTCTTCCTCCTCCTCCTCCTCGTCCTCCTCCTCCCCCTTCTCCCCCTCCTCCTCCTCCTCCTCCTCCTCCTCCTCCTCCTCCTCCTCCTCCTTTTCCTCCTCCTTCCCCCCTTCCCCTCCATCCCCTCCTCCTCCTCCTCCTCCTCCTCCTCCTCCTCCTCCACCTCCTCCTCCTCCTCCTCCTCCTCTCTCCTCCTCCTCCCCCCCCTCCTTTTCCCCTCCCGTGCAGCTGTTCATCCACCATGCAGTCACGCACGCTTTGTGCTCACACTCCGTCTGTCCATTCCTTTTCCCCCTGTCCCTGCGTGTTCCTTTGGCCGCTGCATTCTCTCCGCCTTGTCTCCACGTTGCACTCGTGAGCGATCCTATCTAGCCCCTGCGAAGATCCAGCGAGAGCCCCATGTGGAAAACGTGTGGGCTTCCATCCATGGACGACGCAGGCCGCAGCCGAGCCTCACAAGTGGACCCACAGATCTCTCCTGCTAGGATCCTGACCTGCATGCAGGTTCTCTACAAGCAATTCGCATGCAGGCGAGACCAAGAACACGATGGGTTGATGATATGCGTAGACACGTGCAGCAGCCTCTGGGCAGTACCACTGAATACGATGCTTGGTTCGACTTGCAAAAAAACAGTTCCACCGTAAAGTGAACTCGAGGCTGGTGGTTTTGCCCATCCTGCGTGTACCTGTTAGCCCCACTTCCCTCAGCCGCGTTCGGGCGTTCCGGCTCCACCCCGCTTAGTCCCCTCGCGTGGACACTCTTGAGGGCAGCGTCGGCGTCAGCGTTACCGGCCTTCATCCTCGAACAGGCTGCAGCATGTTAAGAAGAATATGCGCGGCGCTAGGGCGAGAGCCCCACTATGAACAAGTACGGCCCTCCATCCTTGTGGCTGTTGCAACATTTCAAGACGAATGTGCGCGCCACAGGCGAGAGTCCTATTTTGTAAGCGCACCTCCCTCAAGCTCTGTAGCTCTAGCAACACTTTACGATACATGTGCGCGCCGCTAAGGCGAGGGGCCCATTTTGAAAACGCTCCGCCCTACATCCTTGAAGCTGCTGGGATATTTCAAGACGAACGAGCGCGGCGCTGAGGCGAGGGCGCCGTTTTTAACAGGATCCTCCCTGCACCCTTGCAGTTGACCGTGCGTGTTGTTCCCGTGGTCGCCTCGCCGCGGCCAGGTGCATGTTTGAAAGCGCAGCTGTGCTCGATGCATCGCTGAACGGGGACTCGCCGCCTGTGAGGCCAGATGGGTCGGAGAGCGCGCCCCTGGCTTGCGCGCCCCCATGGCACGTCTGCGGCGCGAGAGGACACTCCGACTTGCTTCACAAGGTCGCCCCAGGCCCCGGTAGAGAGTCACGAGCGGGGCCGCTGCTTCCCCCCCTCGGCCTGTCCGCGGAGCAGGGCCAGTTGAGGCAACGGCAGCTCAGAATCGGTGCCGGGACCCCTCCAGGGGTGCAAACGCACCGGTTGTCCGAGCTCTGTCCAGCGGTGGCGGCGAGGCCCCCCTCCCCCCCGAAGGCCCACTGCGGCTGTCTCCGCGCGTCCGCCTCTGGCTTCCCCCCTCTCTGCCCCTGGCGTTCCTCTCCCTCCTCCTCCTGAGCCTTGGGCGCCGCACATCGTTTCTGCTC
>CAUYUJ010021864.1:0-27500 GCA_963575745.1 Prorocentrum cordatum | reverse complement strand
GCGCGATCGCCCGAAGTTATTCGCACTTCGCGCTTCGCGCAGCGCGAAGCGCGAAGTTGGGAGCCCTTGATCCCTCCTCCGCCCTGCTCCTTCCCTCCGCCTCCTGCTTGTCGCCCGACGCTGTGGCGTGACCAGAGCAGCCTCCGCTCACGCTGTGGCGCCCCCCCTGCCCAGTCTCAGCTTTGACCTGCGAGTCCCGTGTAGCCGCCCGCGCCTCTTCTCGCCATGCCACCGTGTGGGAAGCTGGATCTATGCGGCATCGCCAGTGGGCTGCTGCACCTACGATGAAATCGAGCATGTCCCTGTTGCAGGAGGATTATTGTATTTATATACATAATCAATATATTTTTATTCTTTGTTTTTAGTAGCAAAAAAAACGCAGGTGGACGATGTTTCGCATATGTTTGTGACTGTTCTTAGTTTTCGTCCAAAATCCGCCTGTACAGGGGACATGCCCGACCCAAACCTACGACCCTCCCCATGCGTCCTGCGTCGTAATTCTTGTGTCTTAGTGTGCGGGCCCTCGTGCTCCCGGCCTTCCTTCCATGACGCCGCCTTGCTCCTGTTACTTCTTTGCTTCCTTCTCCTCCTCCTCCTCCTCCGTCCTCCTCCTCCTCCTCCGTCCTCCTCCCTCCTCCTCCTCCGTCCTCCTCCTCCTCCTCCTCCCTCCTCCTCCTCATCCTCCTCTTCCTCCTCCTCTTTCTCCTCCTCCTCCTCCTCTTCCTCCTCCTCTTCCCTCCTTTCTCCTTCTCCTCCTCTTCCTCCTCCTCTTCCTCCTCCTCTACTGGCTTGATCTGTTTGCAGCCCTGGGCCCTCTGAAACCCATCGTGAACAGATCGAGACGGAAGGTTTTCGACGCTTTCGGCCTCTGGTGGCCTTCACCGGGCTCCAGGACCGCCGATGATGGCTCGGGGCGAAGGAGCGGTCCCGGGAGAGGGGGCGAGGCGTCCTTTCCGTACCCATGCCGGTCGTCCCGAGTCCAGGGGGCCACGCTGCGAAAAAACCATCGCAGTGCGCTGGGGGTCCGGGAAAGAGGCGGCCCCGGGAGGCCACGGGAAGCGGCGGAGAAGCCTCCGTCCTGGGTCTCGCAGGGGCGCTGGACGCCTGGGCCCTCTCCCCCTCTCCAGGGCGAGCGGGCGAGCGAGCTCGGGCCGTGCTCCCGCGCGGACGTGGGCAGGGACGGGCCGGTGCCAGCGGGCCCGGGGGGCCGCTTGTCGTGGCCCCTATCAGGCGTGCTCGGGGTGTTTCCTCCAGTCTCAAGTCGGGCCTGGCCCCCTACAAATGGGATTTTCGACGAAAAAGGACAAATATTCCGAAATACCCGACAAAAAGCGCGAAAATAGTTCAAAAAATAGTCCCCCGACTATTTGTGGATTATTTTTGGATTATTTTTGGTGTATTTTTCAGTTTTCGTCGAACATCCCCCTGTAAGGGGACAGGCCCGACTTAAGTCCAGTCTGTGTTCTGGCCCCAAGGGAGTGCCCAGAAATCCCAGTGCCCGAAGATATCATACTGGAGCGCATCGAATTCAAGGTTGATTCGCACGAGCTTCTGGAGATCTGTGCAGTGGTCCTGGTGTGCCACTGCGAGGGGCGACGTCCCACCTCGGCTGTCTCTCGAATTCTGCAGCGCCCTGTCACGCATGGCAGTGCTGCGGGCCCCAGGGCTATACACCACCATTCCCCCTCCTCCCTCCTCCTCTTTCCTGGGAGGAGGAGGAGGAGGAAGAGGAGGAGGAGGAGGAGGAGGAGGAGGAGGAGGAGGAGGAGGAGGATTGGGACGGGTCGCCCACGCCCTTCGGAAGAACCCTCCAGGTCTCCTCCCTCATCCTCCCCTCCTCTTCCCTGGGAGAGGGATGGGGTTGGGGAGTTGGTGGTGGTGGTGTATTTGTTTTGGCCCCGTAAGTGTAGTATAAAAGTGTAGATTGCGTTGCCCTTGATCTCCCGAGGGGTAGGTTACGGCAGCTAATCAGTCCAGTACAGCTAGTCCAGTGTAGCCATCGGTAAAGAAAGACATATACAGCGATTGAGCAAGTTTCGAACACTTGGGGTGGTTCCAACGAAAGGTGGCCAGATTTCTGCGCGCGGACTCGCTGAAATCATGAGGCAGCCTGTGGTAGTTGGCCATTCTGTCAAATGAGCGCCAGGAGAAAACGGGGTCGACTGCGCAGACAGTGGCGCGTAAGTTTCCCGCGTAAGGTGGGGCGTAAGCGCCTTCGTTTCAAAGTGGCGTGCCGCGTACGATTGCTACGTCGTCTCGCGTAAGATCAGTTTTTCGCCGTCGCTCAAATGAGATCATCCGAGTGAGGGCGCCGAAAGGTCATTCACTGTCCCTGTGCGCGTGGCTGAAGTAAAGTTCCGCGGTGCGGATTGTTGTTGTTGTTGTTGTTGTTGTTGTTGTTGATGTTGTATTTGTTGTTCTTGGTGCTTATGTTGTAGTTGTCGTTGTTGTTCTTGTTCGTGTTGTTGTTGCTCTTGCGCTGTTTGTTGTGTTTCATGTGTTGTTTGTTGTTCATTGTCGTCGTCCCACTCGCGACCTGGCCGGCGACCCACCCGCGACCCACCCGCGACCCACCCGCGACCAACCCCGCGACCCACCCGCGACCCACGCGACCCACTCCGCGAGCCACCCGCGAGCCACCCGCGACCTACCCGCGACCGACCCCGCGACCCACCCGCGACCCACCCGGTACCCGCGGGGGGCTCGATTTATAAGTTGTAAAAATTAGGCGCTTGCGGCGGGCTTCTTCAGAGCCTCGCAGACTGCCGCCGTCCCCGCCGCCGTTTCACTATTATCCGTAACTGCGGTGTGCTACGTATTGCTGCCGAACGCATGCGAACATCCAGTCGTTTGTCAATCACTCTTCGCTCAGAAGTGCTGCATTTCTGCGCGCGCACTGTCCCATTATCCTCACTAGCATCAGTGTCATCATCTTTGCCAGCGCCACCATTGCCACCGTCATCATCATCATCATCATCATCATCATCATCATCATCATCATCATCATCATCATCATCATCATCATCATCATCATCATAACATCATCATCATCATCATCATCATCATCATCATCATCATCATCACCATAAGTTTCATCACCATCACCGTCTTCGGTGTAATCGTCCTCATCGTGATCATCATGTCCCTCATGCTCATTAATCGTCATTGTCGTTGCAGTCGTCCTCGTCATCAGCGCCAGCATCACCACCATCGGCATGAGCAGGGTCCTCGCGTCATTACGCCAGGTGAGATGTGCCAACAAGTTGCGGGTGGGTCGTTGTGCTATTTGTCCCAGCATCGGAGCTCCCGATTGCCGTTTTCACGAGTGAAGTCTTTCTTTGAGAGAGAGAGAGAGAGAGAGAGAGAGAGAGATTCCACCCCGCTTCCGAGCCTGGACTTATGAGGTCGTCCTGGGACATTGCAAATCACATTTGAGTCTGTCTGGTCGTTCACTCTTCACATGAACTCATTCCTTCCCAGCCTGGCCAGTATTGCCCACCTCGCTCTCCCTTGCCAAATAACACAATGCGCGCACACTCGTTCATCTCAGAAGATAGGCTTCCAATAATCCCTTGCACACAATAGCACGAAGTCCACCCGCGCGCGGACATGTCGAAATCATATCAAGCACCTCGGTGCGGCACGCATTTCAACATGCACACATAAGATTCCCTTGGGTGTTCGCAGATTTTTTGGCACACGCGCCTTTGTTGAAATCTTACGGAGCCAGTCGACGCTATATACATATTTGTATATATGCACATATAGATGTATATATGTATGCATATACTTGTAGATCTATGTATATGTATATCGTCCAGGAGCCGCATGCTCATCTCACCACGTGGTACATATGCGTTGACCTAACATGCGCCCAGTGCACGAGACCGTATCAAACTGACTGATGCGGAACACACGCGCGTTTCGCCACGCGTGCGTGTCGAAATCCTTCAACATCCATTGGTTCTGGAAGCATTTCAATAGAGCTGTTGAATGACGTGTGGAAACCACGCACCTTTCAACAACATGTGTGCCAGGTATCTTGCTTTTCCCGAGCGCGTTTCGTCACCACCACCCACATGAGCGCCACCGCATCACCGCTGTTATCGTCATCGTCGTTCGCGGCCATTGCCACCATCATCAGCCGGCCACCTTGTTCACCGACACATGCATCATCATCGTCAGTGTTGTCAGCAGCATCGGCGCCGTCCTTGGCCTTGCCATCGTCATCGACATCATCGCCACCTCCATCGCTACTATCATCATCGTTGCCACCGTTGTCAACGTCATCTTGACACCGCGCCCGCCCGAATGACCGACCCGTACTGAAGTCGCGCGCCAGCGCGGCCTTTGAGATGCGCTGGGAGGTTCCTTTCGACAAGCGCCATCGCGGCTGCAACATCTGTGCCAAACCGGCTGGCTGCTCTACGCGCAAGCTTGCGCGAGCCAGCGCGACCGCAGAGATGCGCCAGCCAGTGTCAAGCACATCCGCAATCGTGGCTGCATTGGCTTTGCAGAGAAAATTGCGGATGGGAGGGTGTGATGTTTGTGCAAGCAGTGGAGTTGACAATTCACTACCAACTAATGGAATTGCGCTACGCAGGCTATACCACACACATATATATATGTATATCACCACATATATGTATATTGCACCACGCAGCTTGCATCACATCTTTTGCAGCACGTCGATTGGGCGACATGAAGCGGACCACCTAGCCTGCACACATCATATATTGCAGCTTTTGACTTGCACCAAGTAGATGACATCACACAGTTTGCATCACGTAGACTGCGCCTCACACAACGCGCATCCAGAGTGCAAGAACCCACTGTTCTCGCCCCACGATGGCAAACATGTCTCTTACCAAGATTTCTTATGGCTATTTCTACAGCTGCTCCTCCTCGCCCCCATCTTCTCACCTCTGGCGGCGCAGGCAGCGAGGTCGCGCAAGACGAGGGCGCCGGAGGAGCCCACGCAGGCTCGCCAGGCCGGACGCGCTCGACTCGCCATTGTTTGTGTTTCCGTCCCCGTCTCCGTTCTCTCCTCGTGCCCTTCCTGCCCCGACTCTCTCTCCTCCTTGCCCTTCTCCTCCGCCTCGTGCCTTGGCGATGAGCTGTAGCGCTGGCTTGTTGGCAGACTCGATCCTCTTGCAATGTCGGTTTAATTAGGTAATTGGTCGCCTTCTGCTGGTAATGCTGGCTGCCTGCTGTCAATGCTTATTTGGCTGAAGTAGTCCACTGTCTCAAGGCGCGTTGCATCAGACTGTGAGCATGTGAGTGCTCCCTCGGTGATTAAGCAGCCCAAGAGAACTTAAGGAACAGGTCCATTCGAGAATATCAATAGAGATCACCTGGTCCAGAAAGTATATCAACATCTACTGGCCATCGGCCCATCCCACCTCCGTGACGGGGTTTGTGGGGGGGCGCCTGTTGACAGCCCTTTGGAGGCCTTTCGGGTGCCTCTTGGGGCCTCGTGTGCGCTTCCGGGGGCTCTAGAGCGCATGCTGGGGGGCCTGGGTGGCAATTCTCCGGGAGAAGGACTCCAAGTGTCCCTTCGTTTTTCTCTTCGTCGGCCCCTCTTGGGGCCTATTTCGACGCCTCTTGCGGGGGATCTTGCGGGCCGTGTTGGGTTTCTTGGGTGTCTCTTGGGCCGTCTCGCGGCGATCTTGGGGGCCTTTTGGGTCGCCTCTGAGCGTTCAAAACTGTCGAACCACACATTGGAAATACACGAGTTGGGCGTCTTGGCGGACCTCTTCAGGCGTCTCGAGGGCCTCGTGGTCCGTCTTGAGGCCGACTGGTGCCGTCTCGCGACGCTCTTTGGTGGTCCTGGGCTACTCTTTGACCGTCATGGGCCCTCTTGGTAGCCTCTTGGGCCGTCTTGGGGCTTTTTGGGTATGGGAAGCCCCAGGAGTTTCGCGCTACACCCAAAGACGCACACAGAAAGAGACAGATATTGACAGACAGACAGACAGACAGACAGACAGACAGACAGACAGACAGACAGAAACGGTGCACGTCACGTCAGAGGTGCGTTGGTAATGGATGAAGCGGAGATGAGTGGGTGAAACAGCGAGCGTGCTCTGCCCAAAAGCTATCCGGTAATCGTGGGTTCTGGGCCCCTCGGAGCTTGTACCCATCAGTGTTGAATTGCTCGACACAGGGAGCTCTAAGAGACCTGAGGACGTGCCACTCGGTGCCTGCGGCACGGTGGCGGCTCTTCTCGCGGCACGGTCTCCCCGCTACTTTCTTGTCTCTGTCCGTGATTAGGGGCACAAGAAGTGACATAGGCATAACAACTCGGAGGTCCGCGCGGATTTCTCGGATCGGCGCTGGACCCCCCTCCCTGGCGCGCGGAGCAGGGGCGCCGCCGGAGGCGCCGCCGGGGGCGCCGCCGGGGGGCCCCAGCGCCGAGCCGAGAAGTCCGCGCGGACCTCCAAGTTTTTAGGCTTCTGCCATTTTTTGTTGGTAAGGATTTGGGCCTCTGCGGGGCCTCGTTGGGAGGTGCTTTGTGGCCACTTGGAGCCATCTTGGGGCGGTCTTGGGGCCTTTTTGTAGCATCTCGGGGGCCATCTTGAAGCAGCTTGGGCTGTCTTGAGCCATCTTGGAGGTCATCTTGGGCTTTCTGCGGCGCTCTTGAAGCCGTCTTGGGCCATGCAGGACGCTCCAACGCCTCGCGGGGCGCCCCGTCTGGGTCCAGGGGACGGGGCAATGGGGGAGGGGTGAACTCCCCGGAGGGGAAGAAGGGGGTTGGAAGAGAAAACTCCCTAGACCACCTGCGCGCTCAAGGGCTGGCGGAATTTTAGCTTTTAGGTTTCTACTGTTTCCAGCGCAGTCGTGTTTGACGATTCTGGCGTCTTTGTTTGACCATTTTCGTTTCCCTGGGTGAGGGCCTGGTCCAGATCGCAGCCCTGGTCGAACCGGTTCCGGACGTCCTGCGGATCCTCGGATTGCCTAGGCCGTCTCTGTGAACCGTGTTTTTTTTAACCTTTAACCGTTTCGGCGATCCGTTTATTGCTTTTTTTCAAGATCAGGAGACAGTAATTTAGAAGACAGTGGAAGGTCCTTTCCGCTTCCAGGACCCACTAGGGGTAGTATGTCATGTCAGATGAGGCGCGAGCGCACCCCGCTTGCTCCCCCCTCCCCGATCCTGCGCTGTTTGGTTTCTCCTCTCGCGCTTCAGCCGAAGAGCTGGGGCGGCGGGTCCTTGATAGGAGGAAATGCGTGCCTGACGAATTGGGGGACGAGTTTGAACTTGTTCAGTTTTGCTTGTGCATGCGAATTGGGTGGCCCCCCTTTCAGCTGGTGCTGCACTCCTCCTCCTCCTCCTCCTCCTCCTCCTCCTCCTCCTCCTCCTGTGCACGCAGCTCCATTTCTCCGACTGCGCATCAAGCGGCGGGTTCTTTTTGTTCGGGAGTGCCAGGCTGGCGATGCCACGCGTCGGCGGACGGAGAGCCCTGGGAAGGGACGGGAGGGAACAGAAGTGGGATGCCAGCTCTGGCGCGAGTGCTTGCAAAAAAACGAAGGATTGCAAAAAAAACCCAAGAACTGCAAAGGATTGCAAAAAAACCCAAGAACTGCAAAGGATTGCAATCCTTCGTGCAATCCTTCGTTTTTTGGCAATCCTCGCTTCCCCCCCCCCCCCCTCTCACTTCCTCTCATGAACGCCCCCCTTTCCTCCCGAAGCCGCCCCCTCCCGCGCGAGGCGCCGTCGCCGCGGCCTCCGACCCCCCGGCCAGCGCGGCCGCGCCTCTCGCGCCAAAGGCGCAGGCGGCGTCGCCGCCGCCGCCGCCGTCGCCGCCGCCTTCGCCTTCGCCGCCGCCGTCGTTGCCGCCGCCAACGTCGTCGTTGCCGTCGCCGCCGCCGCCGCCGTCGTCGTTGTTGCCGTCGACGCCATCGTCATCAGCGCCGTCGTGGCCGTCAACGTCGTCGTCGTCGTTTTCGGTTTCCCTGAACCGGCTTACTCTACCTACCCTCTCAAGTCGCCCCGCTCTGTGTTATCTATTATCTACTCGCTATCCTCTCTGCTGAACTCTGCTCTTCACCTTGCGATGAGTCCTCTCTGCTCGTAGCAATACACCCTGTCATCCAGACCAGGCCGTGGTCGCAAAGGCTGCGGTATTCGGCCACAGCCAAGAGCTCGAACATCTGGGAACCTTAGCATCATGCGGGGAACTCGAGAGTCCGGCCCCGAAATCGGCGCAGGACCCAGGACATTGGCCGCCCACCAATGTCGGCTCGAATGTTTCGCTTATTCTGGCAGTCTTCGTTAGGACCCCTTTTATTAGTTCAAGCACTGATTGGGTAATATAACCTTTCCATACAGCACTTGGCATGGACCACGCCTCAACGTGCCATGGACTAAGGTGGCGGACGACTACGACAACTTGACTGCCATTCATTGCCACTGCTTGTGCAACTGCTACTGCTGCTGCTACTATTGCTGTGCCCAGTCCTAGTCCTCTTGCTTCTCGTCCTCATCGGTATCCTCCTGCTCCTCGTCTGCCTCCATATCGTCGTATGTGTCGTCGCCGTCCTTCTCCCCTCTCCCCCTCCTCATGAGAATGAGGACGGGGAGAGAGGGCAGCATGGTTCCAATCAGTTTCCGCAAGATCTCCCTCCTCGACGAGAAGAGATCTTACTTTGAGGAAGCGTTCAGCGGAAACCGTCGTGCCTATTATCCCGAAGGCGTGTCCGAGCGTATTCGTTGCACTGTCACCTCGAGTTGCGTGCGAGGCCATGTGCCCTTGCAGCGTAGCCACCCTACACACACTGGTGTCCGCGGTGACGGGTCACTCCCAGTGCGGGAGAAAAGCGCGCCCTCGAAGATTCTCAGGAGTCCCGTGCGGAGACCCGAGTGGCGCGGTCGACCCTCCCGCCCCAAGGACGAGGGCGGCAACCGCGTCATCGTCAAGGCGGGCGGCACCGACATCGTCCTGCACTTTGGCGCGTCCGCCGCCCCGAAGGAGCCGAAGGACCCGCCCTCCCCCCTCGCCAGACCCCCGACGTCATGATCTGTTCACAGCGCCGACTGGCGTCGACCCCCAGAGTTCTGGACCCATTCCCCGGGACCGGTGCCTCATCCTGAGCCGCCTTTTCACGGTCCCGAGGCCCGGCAGGGGCCTCCGGAGGCCGAAAATAACAGGAAACCTTCCGTCGTGATTTTTTGTTGAGGGAGGGAGGGAGGAGGAGGAGGAGGAGAATGAGGATGAGGAGAGGAGGAGAGGAGGGAGGGAGGGAGGGAGGGAGGGAGGGAGGGAGGGAGGGAGGGAGGGAGGGAGGGAGGGAGGGAGGGAGGGAGGAGGAGGAGGAGGAGGAGGAGGAGGAGGAGGGGGTCTGGGTCCTCGCCCCCGGGCCGCCGCGACCGGCGCCGGGGGGGGGATCGGGGCCGTGGCGAGCAGAAGGAGCCTCGCCCTCCGGGCCCCTGTGGGGTGCCCGCGGGGAGGCGGGCGGAGCGTCGAGGGCTGCGGCCGGGAGGCTCGCGGAAGGCGGACATCCCTGTGTGTGTGTGTGTGTGCGTGTTTTTAAAGTTGTGCGTAGCCCTCCTAGCTTTTCGCGGAAGAGGCTCGCTCACGCCCCGCAGGTCAAAGAGTGTGTATGTGTGTGTGTGTGTGTGTTAGTGTGTGTCTCTCTCCGCTTATTTTGTTCGTTTTCTCTTATCTTTTTTTCTCTATCCCTCTCTCTCTCTCTCTTTCTTTCTGTATATGTATCTATATGTATCTAATTGTATGTAGGTACATATATATATATATATATATATATACACGTGTGTGTGCACACAGCTGGCACGAGGGTTAAGAGCAGCCCTGGCTTTGGAGGGGCACCCTTCTGTTCTTCGTGTCCGGGCCCTTTCCGCCCGGAAATGCGCCCTTCGGGGCTAGGAAGAAGAGGAGGAGGAGGAGGAGGAGGAGGTCGGCAGTTTGAGGATGGAGACGGACAGATGGTCGGCGGAGTATGGGGAGAAGCAGGGCGTGCAGGAGGGAAGAATGGTAGGATGGAGGAGGAGGAGGAGGAGGAGGAGGAGGAGGAGGAGGAGGAGGAGGAGGAGGAGGAGGAGGAGGAGGAGGAGGAGAGGAGGAGAGGAGGAGAGGGGGGAGGAAGAGGACTGCCAGAAGGAAGAATGATAGGGGGCGGAGGAGGTGAGGAGGAAAAGCAATGGGAGGAGCAGGAGGAGGAGGAGGAACATGAGAGGGGACGCAGAATCTGATGAACGTCAGGATGAGAACGCGAAGTTCTGGTCAGAGCGAGAAGCGGGAGGAGGAGGAGGACGGTATTCAGTATCATCTCAGCAATGATGGGGATGAGGAAGAGAGGGAACATTAGGAGGAGGGTGCATGTTATGAGGGGGAAAGAGAAAGAGAAGAAGAGGTGGACTTGCAGGTAGTAGGAGCGGCAAGTGGAGGAACGGTGGGAGGGATGCGGATATATGGAGGGGGAGGTCTGGTAGGAAGGACGAATGGATTTGTAAGAGGGGCAATTCTGAAGGTATATTGTGAGAGGGAGGCGGAGGAGGTATGGTACGAGGAATGCGAGGAACATGGAGACTGTTAGGAGGGAGGATGAGGCTGAGTGATGCCGGGTGAGGAGAGACAGGATCGAGGATTGGTGGGAGGTGGATGGCTCTTATGTGAAAGGAGCGACCGATTGTAGGATGATGGGGAATGCTAGGGCTGATTGATAGTAGGAGGGGGGAACTGCAAAAGGAAGGAGGATCATCGATGGTAGTAGGAAGGGAATCATGACGAGGATGCGATAAGGACAACTCGCGCCTTATTATATCTCCTCCTCCCTCCTCCCTCCTCCCTCCCCCTCCTCCTCCCTCCGGCTCTGCCTTCTCACCCCTCCTCCTCACTCAACCTCACTCCTCCTCCTCTTCTCCCTCCTACTCGATCCTCCTCATCACTCCTTCCCCTCGCTGATGATGATGAGGAGGATGCTATGTGCACGTTAACGCTATGTGACATGCTACACGCACCGCATAAGCGCATCCCATCCTGATGATTATGATTACTTTTCATGGGTATAGGCAGTCAACGTATTTACATACAACGATCTTCGCTTCTGCACATGGCTCGCTATACGTATTCGGAGGAGGGCATCATGTGTGCACATCCCGATTCGCTATACGTGGCATAAGGCTGGAACACGCCGATCTTGATTCAGCATTATCAGAGATCGCCAACATAAACGTGATGAGCTAGGTTCCTGCCTGTCATGCATCGGGCGGAGGTGGGGGGGGGCGCGTCGTCGGGGCGGCGTGGGGAAGGGGGGGCGCGGCGCCAGTGCCTCGCGTGCCGAAAAGGCTGGTCGGAGCGGCGGGGGCGCGCTGGGCTGGTGGGCGAGGGGGAGCTGGGGGCGGCCTGCTGCTGCTGCTGCTGCTGCTGCTGCTGCTGCTGCTGCTGCTGCTTGGTTTGGTTTGGTTTGTTTTGTTGTGTTTTGTTTTGGTTTGGTTTGTGTTGTTGTGTGTTGTGTTGTTGTGTGTTGTGTATTGTGTGTTGTGTGTTGTGTGTTGTGTGTTGTGTGTTGTGTGGTGTGTGTGGTGTGTGTGTGTGTGTGCGTGTGTGTGTGTGTGTGTGCGCGCGTGCGCGTGCGCGTGCGCGTGCGCGTGTGCGTGTGCGTTTGCGTGTGCGTGTGCGTGCGTGCGTGCGTGCGTGCGTGCGTGCGTGCGCGCGCGCGCGTGTGTGTGTGTGTGTGTGTGTGTGTGTGTGTGTGTGTGTGTGTGTGTGTGTGTGTGTGTGTGGTGTGTGTGTGTGTGTGTGTGTGTGTGGCGCGCGCGCGCGCGCGCGCGCGCGCGCCGCGCGTGCGTGCGTGCGTGCGTGCGTGCGTGCGTGCGTGCGCGTGCGTGCGTGCGTGCGTGCGTGCGTGCGTGTGTGTGTGTGTGTGTGTGTGTGTGTGTGTGTGTGTGCGGTGGGGGAGGGGGGGGGGGGCGCGCGGGTGCCCCCGTGTGCCCAAACAGCGCTGTCGGGGCGGAGGGAGCGCGCCTGGCTGGTGGGCGCGGAGGAGCTGAGGCTGGCTCCTGGCCGAGGAGGGGCCGAGCTGGCTGGGAGTGGGTGGGTGGGGGTGCACGCGGTGCCAGTGCCGTGTGCGCCGAAGTAAAATGGTCCGAGCTCTAGACACCCTGTGCAAGAGAACGATGCCTCTCCCCCGCCCCCTCCCCCCCCCTCTCGCTTCCCAGGGCAGGGGCGGAGGACGGGGAGGGAAGAGGGAGCCTTTTCCCCCGCCTCGCTCCCCTCTCCCCTCCCCCCGCCTCGTTCCTCCTCGTCCCTCCCCCTCGCTCCCTCCCCCTCCCCTTTGCTCGCTCCCCCCCCCCCGCCCGCTGCCGCCCCCGCCCCCCGCGCGCCAGGAGAGCGCGGCCGAGCCCAGGCCTCCCCGCGGGGGGGCAGGCACTGGGAGCAAGAGGTGTCCATCGCAAGCCCCTGAGCACGTGGGGAGCTTGCCCCCTGGGAGCAGAGAGCGGGTGCATGCGGCGAACGCTGAGTCCTAGCATCTGGTGATTTCCCTCAGCTTCTTGCATTCGGAGCTAGTGCTTGATCTCAGTGGAGCAGTTAAATTCGAGTGAGCTAAGCCTCGCTCTCTCAGAGGATGATGGCGGGGGGGCCCTCAGGTCGTGTTCAGTCTCGGGATGCCTTCGTTCGTCCCTGGGGCAGTCAGAGAACGACTGAGGACAAAAAGCTGGCCCTGGGGAAGGGGTCGAGATCCCCAGGGGCCCGAGTCACGGGGAGGGGGGGGGGGAAGACGAAGGCGAGTGGGTCACACGGGTCAGGCGATCGCACACATGGATCGAGGGGGCGTGGATTCGCGATGGGTGCCGCTTCCAGGAGAAGCCGCGGATGTCCGCCGACGAGCGAGGCGGCACCGGCCGCATCTTGGGGAGGGCGATTCCCCCGATCCATGGATTTGGCGACCGTGCGCCGAATCCATGGATCGCTAATCCATGTTTGCGCGCCGCCGAACTGGATGCATTCGCCACGCGACCGCCTGATATGTTGTTTCGACTTTCTCCTCCCGGCCCCTCCCCTGCGCCTGCATGTTTCGGTTGCATGTTCGTGACAGCTGCTGACGGCAGCAGCATGTCGGTGTCAAGGGTATTGTGGAGCCTCTTTCGAGGATGAAGGTCAACGGCCATCCTGGCGGCACGCTGGAGGCTAGATTGGAGCAAACAATGTGCCGTCGTTCGAGCGGGCGGCAACTGGGGGTCCATAAACTTTGTGTTTTGGAGGATTGCAGGGACGTTGCACTAAAATGCGCCGAATGGCCTCTGAGTTGTCACCGCGGGCCGACAAAATGCACGAAAAGTGTATCTTTCTTCGCCCACTGTTTATTATTGCCTTCCTGTTAACGAGCACCCGAAATGTGCCGTCTTGAGGGCAGCCTGGGGACTACATGGGAGCCATCTCTTCCAGGCCTCCGACGCCTTGACTTTTCAATGCATTGGCTTCGGAATTCTCGACCCCATCCGCGGGACCATCTTTTCGCCCCGACTCGGTCTCTGACCATCCCACCGAGGACCCCACGGCGCCGAAGAGGCGAAGTGAACAGCGGCGGGCAGCACATGCCGAGGCGCGCCTCGAGAAGCTTCGGCCCGACGAGGTCTCGTGCAGTCCCCAGACCGAGGACCCCGGATGCCTCCAGAGGTCCCTGGAGGCCCCATTGCTCCGTGCAGTCTGCTGGAAGTCCTCAGAGGCCTGGAGGCATCTGAACTTCCCGGCCCTCGAGCATCGATCAGCGTCCTCCTCCTCCTCCGCCTCTCCCTGCCCCTCGTGCTCCTCGATACCTGGGACCTGGCATCGCAGATTGCATCTCGAGGGCCTGCTGAAGCATCACCGCACGAGCCCTCGATGCACGCGGCAGGATCGGTGGCCAGGGCCACAGGACCCGAGGCGGGACGACCCGGCACGCTGCGGTAGCATGTGCGACGCTCCTCTTGTGTGTCTTCGATCCTCGATCCTGGAGCCTCGACCCTCCTCCTCCCTCCTCCTCGAGCCTCCACCTTCCTCCTCCCTCCCCCTCCTCCTCGAACCTCGACGCTCCTCCCTCCCCGGCCCTCGAGACTCGATGCTCCTCCCTCCCCCTCCTCCTCGAACCTCGACGCTCCTCCCTCGCCGGCCCTCGAGCCTTGATGCTCCTCCCTCCCCGGCCCTCGAGCCTCGGTGCTCGTCCCTCCCCGGCCCTCGAGCCTCGGTGCTTCGCGTTTCTCGGCCCTCGAGCCTCGGTGCTCCTCCCTCCCCGGCCCTCGAGCCTCGGTGCTCCTCCCTCTCCGGCCCTCGAGCCTCGGTGCTCCTCGACCCCACCCCCTCGCTCTGGACGCCCGAAATGGGTACGGAAAGAATGTGTACAATGCCCAACAGCAGTTCCTGTTCATTCTGAACAGGATTCGCTGTCCACGCCGCCGCGGCCTCTGTCCATCCCAGACAGAAGGCCGCCTGCCCCACAGCGGCCGCTGTTGGTTTGGGACAACATTTGTTGTTCGGCATTGAATTCATTTTTCCGTACCAATTTCGGGCGTCCAAAGATACCGCCATTCTTTGGATCTCTCCCGGGACGCGCGCTGGCCAGGATCTCTGTGGCGAGCCCTGGCGGTGGCGACGAGGAGCGGGGGGCAGCGGCAGCGGTACCTGTCCCTCCCCCCCGAGATCTGCCGATGTGTTTTACCTAACAGCTTTTGCTGATAGGTTTCTAGTGTGGGGTCAAAGGAGAGCATCTGGACTCCACAGGGGGGTCTGGGCGGGTGCCGGGGAGGAGGGCCGGGAACAGAACCGGGCTCGTTTTAAGCCAACAGTCACTCACTTCGTGCTCTTCGACCTCCCAGAACTCCATTCCCGGGCCACATTTTGAATAACCGGAGCCAGCCGTCACACACTTCGTGCTCTTCGACCTCCCAGAACTCCATTCCGGGGCCACATTTTCGATGCCCGGAGCCAACTGTAAGCCACTTCGTGGTCTTCGACTTCCCAGAACTCCATTCCCGGGCCACATTTTGGATACCCGGAGCCAACTGTAGGCCACTTCGTGTTCTTCGAGTTCACAGAATTGTATTCCCCGGCCACATTTTGAATGCCCGGAGCCAACTGTGGGCCACTTCGTGCTCTTCGTCGGCGCACAGGAACCCGACACCAACACCAAGAAACCATTGGAAAAGAACACATTGCAGCCTCTGTTGCATGCCGTCGCCCGTGTCTTCGGGCTCGCGTGTCCCGCGTTGATGAATGCCAGCTCTGAGCGCGTGGGAACATAACGGGCCGTCTCCAATTCCCCAAGTGAGCGTTGGGATTTCCATGGGCCGCGCGAGGCCCGCGGGCCGTGCGAACCCAGCCAGCCCCATGAACCCCACAAGTCCCACCAAGGGCTTCATGGGCCGAACGTGCGCCGCAGCGCGCATAAGCCCAACGCGCCGCGCTGGCCCAGCATGCCGCGCGGGCACCATGGGCTCCCTGACTCGTCAGGGCCACATTTGGTTCCTGAGCCTTGGAAGCCCCGCGGGCCATGGAAGCCCCGTGGGCCTCAGGGACGCCATGAGCTGCATGGGACGTTCTTCTATCATGGAAGCACCATGGCTTGCAAAGTCGGAGAGCAATGCGAGCCATCTCAAGTTTTCTTGGCTCCGTTGGGTCGCTCAGCCCCCACAGGGAAAGCGCTCCGAACTTTTTCAGTGGCGTCTCGGTGCTGGTGCCGGCTTCTTGTTCCCGGCAACATCAAAAAACCCACACCAGCACCAAGACCCCCACTGGAACGGCGGCCCCATGTGCGAGCTGAACTTCTCGACGATTTCGGAAGGTCGCCACAGGCTGCGGGCTTGGGTCTAGAGGGGGCCACGGTCTTATGCCCAGGACGCGAAGGGCGGCCACCGCCCTCTTTCGCGGAGAGCGGTGGATTCGAACTCGTCGGGCCTTGGTGTCGGGCCAGACGAGGGTCAGGGATGCGACGCGGGCGGACATAGGGTGGGTGAAGGGTGGGGGGGATGAGAGGGGGGCGGGCGGGCGGGGGGAGGCGTGGTGGAGGGCGGCGGTGGGGGGAGTGAAGCTTCAGCCATGAGGGATGCCGCAGCCTTCCCTCTTCTCTCCCTCCTCTCCCGAGAGCGCCTGCTAGTTTCGTTTCTCGCTTGCACGTGTTCTTTCCTGCTTTCCCTCCTGCGTGCTGCGCGACGTCTCCCTTCCCCCGTCCTCCTCGCTCACTCTGCGATTCCTCAGGCCAGGGCGGGCTCGCGCTGGTCCAAAACGCAATTCGACATTTCGTGAAACAACTACTTTCTTGGTGCTGGTGTCGGCTTTTTGTTCTCCCGCTTCGAGCTCCCAAAACTCCACTCCTGGGTATGATTTTGAATGCCCGGAGCCAACTGTAGGCCACTTCGTGTTCTTCTAGTTCCCAGAATTCCATTCCTGGACCACATTTTGAATGCTGAGCCAGGCTGATGCTGCGGCCGAGGCAGGCTGAGGCTGAGGCCGAGGCTGAAGGCAGACTGAGGCTGAGGCTGAAGCAGACTGAGGCTGAGGCAGAGTCTGAGGCCGAGGCTGAGGCAGGCTGATGCTGAGGCAGGCTGAGGCTGAGGCTGAGGCTGATGCAGGCTGAGGCTGAGGCAGGCTGAGGCTGAGGCCGAGGCTGAAGGCAGACTGAGGCTGAGGCAGAAGCAGGCCGAGGCTGAGGCTGAGGCAGGCTGAGGCAGGCTGAGGCTGAGGCTGAAGGCAGGCTGAGGCTGAGGCTGAGGCTGATGCAGGCTGAGGCTGAGGCAGGCTGAGGCTGAGGCCGAGGTTGAAGGCAGACTGAGGCTGAGGCTGAAGAGGCTGAGGCTGAGGCTGAGGCTGAGGCTGAGGCTGAGGCTGAGGCTGAGGCAGGCAGGCTGAGGCTGAGGCTGATGAGGCAGGCTGAGGAGGCTGAAGCTGAGGCGAAGGCAGACTGAGGCTGAGGCTGAGGCAGGCTGAGGCTGAGGCAGGCTGAGGCTGAGGCTCAGGCTCAGGCTGAGGCAGGCGGAGGCTGAGGCCGAGGCTGAAGGCAGACTGAGGCTGAGGCTGAAGCAGGCTGAGGCTGAGGCTGAGGCAGGCTGAGGCTGAGGCTGAGGAGGCCAGGCTGAGGCTGTGACTGCGACTGCCGTTGCCGCTGCGACTGTCATCGCGAATGCGACTACGACTGCGAGAACAACAGAGTTCTACAACTGGATTCTCATCTGAATCTTAAGGGGAATGCTTCCAGATATGCTCCTACACATCGCTGTTAGGTTGCTTTGCCGGATAATTACCTAACAGCTTTTGCTGATAGGTTTCTAGTGGGGTCAAAAGAAAGCATCTGGACTCCACAGGGGGGTCTGGGCGGGTGCCGGGGAGGAGGGCCGGGAACAGAACCGGGCTCGTTTTAAGCCAACAGTCACTCACTTCGTGCTCTTCGACCTCCCAGAACTCCATTCCCGGGCCACATTTTGAATAACCGGAGCCAATTCTAGACGCTTCGCGTATCCCCACCAGCCCGTCCAGAAATGAGCCCCAGGGGAGTGGAGGTGATGAGGGAAGCGGGGGAGCATGCAGAAGAACAAAGAGCGGGTTGAGCCGCCATACGCCCCAAGAGGGGGAGGATGTAGGAGGAGTCGTCGTCGTCGGAGTAGGAGGAGGAAGACGAGGAGCAGGAGGAGGAGCAGGAGGAGGAGGGGGAGGAGGAGGAGGAGGAGGAGGAGGAGGAGGAAGATGAGGAGGAGGAGATGGAGGAGGGCGAGGACGAGGAGGACGAGAAGGAGGAGGAGGAGGAGGAGAAGGAGGAAGCGGAGGAGGGGGAGGGGGAGGAGGGAGGAGGGAGAAAAAGAGGAGGAGGAGGAGGACAATGGCGAGCTTGGGGGCCTCTTGGGCCGTCTTTGGGGCCTCTTGGCGGTCCCGGGGGCCTCTTGCGTATCTCGGGGAGCCTTTTGCGGCTTCTTGGGGGTTGGGGGCCTCTTGGAGGCCTCTTGGGAGCCTTTTGGGGCCTCTTGGGGCCCTCTTGGGACGCTCTTGGGGCGCTCTTGGGAGCCTTCGAGGCGCTCTTGGGGCCATCTTGGAGGAGATCTATCAAAGAAGGGGGGGTCCCCAATTAGCGCTGCCCCTCTAGAGTGCCTCGAGTCGCCTCTTGGGCTCCCCAAGAGGCCAAAATCCTTACAAAACCTATGGAAAATCAATGTTTTTTGCTTTCTCGCATTTTCGCTCTTGGAGCCTTCTTGGGCCATCTTGGGAGCCTCTTGGGGCCTCTTGGGGGTCTCTTGGGAGCCTTTTGGAGGCCTCTTGGGCGCCTCTTGGCGTCTCTTGGAGCCTCTTGGGGTTCTCTTGGGGCGCTCTTGGGGCGCTCTTGGGTGCCTTCGGGGTGCTCATGGCGCCATCTTGGAGGAGATCTATCAAAGAAGGGTGGAGCTTTAATTAGCCCCGCCCCTCTAGAGTGCCTCGAGTCGCCTCTTGGGCCCCCCCCCAAGAAGCCAAAACCCGTCCAAAACCTACAGAAAATCATTGTTTTTTGCTTTCTCGCCTTTTCGCTCTTGGAGCCGTCTTGGGCCATATTGGATTCTCTTGGGGCCTCTTGGGAGTCTCTTGGGAGCCTCTTGGAGGCATCTTGGGCGCCTCTTGGGGCCCTCTTGGGGCGCTCTTGGGGCGCTCTTGGGGCGCTCTTGGGAGCCTTCGGGGCGCTCTTGGGGCCATGTTGGGAATATATATCAAAGAAGGGGGGAGCCTCAATTAGCCTCGCCCCTCTAGAGTGCCTCGGATCGCCTCTTGGGCCCCCCCAAGAGGCCAAAATCCTTCCAAAACCTAAGGAAAATCAATGTTTTGTGCTTTCTCGCCTTTTCGCTCTTGGAGCAGTCTTGGGCCATCTTGGGCGTCCCAACGCGTCGCGGAACGCCCCGTCCAGGTCAGTGGGGAGGGGTAAGGGGAGGGGTAAACCCCTCCCCGAAGGGAAAGAAGGGGGGTTGGCAGAGGAAACGCTCTAGACCACCTACGCCCTAAAGGGCTGGTGGGACTGTAGGCCACTTCGTGCTCTTCGATTTCCCAGAACTCGATTCCCGGGCCACATTTTCGATGCCCGGAGCCAACTGTAGGCCACTTCGTGCTTTTCGACTTCCCAGAATTCCATTCCCGGGCCACATTTCGGATACCCGGAGCCAACTGTAGGCCATTTCGTGCTCTTCGAGTTCCCAGAACTCCATTCCCGAGCCACATTTTGAATGCCCGGAGCCAACTGTAGGCCGTTTCGTGGTCTTCGAGTTCCCAGAACTCCATTCCTGGGAATGATTTTGAATGCCCGGAGCCAACTGTAGGCCACTTCGTGTTCTTCGAGTTCCCAGAATTCCATTCCCGGGCCACATTTTGAATGCTGAGACAGGCTGAGGCTGAGGCTGAGGCAGGCTGAGGCTGAGGCAGGCTGAGGCTGAGGCCGAGGCTGAAGGCAGACTGAGGCTGAGGCTGAAGCAGGCTGAGGCTGAGGCAGAGGCAGGCTGAGGCTGAGGCAGGCAGATGCTGAGGCAGGCTGAGGCTGAGGCTGAGGCTGATGCAGGCTGAGGCTGAGGCAGGCTGAGGCTGAGGCTGAGGCCAAGGCTGAAGGCAGACTGAGGCTTTGGCTGAAGCAGGCTGAGGCTGAGGCTGAGGCTGAGGCTGAGGCAGGCTGAGGCTGAGGCTGAGGCAGGCTGATGCTGAGGCTAAGGCTGAGGCTGAGGCTGAGGCTGAGGCTGATGCAGGCTGAGGCTGAGGCAGGCTGAGGCGGAGGCCGAGGCTGAAGGCAGGCTGAGGCTGAGGCTGAAGCAGGCTGAGGCTGAGGCTGAGGCAGGCTGCGGCTGAGGCTGAGGCAGGCTGATGCTGATGCAGGCTGAGGCTGAGGCTGAGGCTGATGCAGGCTGAGGCTGAGGCAGGCTGAGGCTGAGGCCGAGGCTGAAGGTAGATTGAGGCTGAGGCTGAAGCAGGCTGAGGCTGAGGCAGAGGCAGAGGCAGGCTGAGGCTGAGGCTGAGGCAGGCTGATGCTGAGGCTGGCTGATGCTGAGGCTGAGGCCGAGGCTGAAGGCAGACTGAGGCTGGGGCTGAAGCAGGCTGAGGCTGAGGCTGAGGCAGGCTGAGGCTGAGGCAGGCTGAGGCTGAGGCTGAGGCAGGCTGAGGCTGAGGCAGTCTGAGGCTGAGGCTGATGCTGATGCAGGCTGAGGCTGAGGCAGGCTGAGGCTGAGGCCGAGGCTGAAGGCAGACTGAGGCTGAGGCTGAAGCAGGCTGAGGCTGAGGCTGAGGCAGGCTGAGGCTGAGGCTGAGGCAGGCTGAGGCTGAGGCTGTGACTGCGACTGCCGTTGCCACTGCGACTGTCATCGCGAATGCGACTAGGACTGCGAGAACAGCTGAATTCTACAACTGGATTCTCATCCGATTCTTAAGGGGAATGCTTCCAGATATGCTCCTACATATCGCTGTTAGGTTGCTTTGCCGGGATAATTTTTCTGTTCAGGTCGCGGCCCCAAAGGTGCCGACCACTCCCCGTGGGCGTCCAAACTCGCCCCCGCAGGCCGGCCGGCGGCGGCGCCGCCGCCGAGGGCGCGGACGCGCCCCCGGCCGGGAGGTCCCCGGGGCGCGGAGGCCCGCGGCCCGCGGTTCTCAGGGACGAGGTTTTGTTTTTCGTGTATTTGCTTTGGTTTTTGGGCGTTTTGCTTTTTTGTGCTTTTTTTTTGTTTTTTGGCTTTTTTTTGGTTGGTTTGTGTTCTCTGGTTTGTTGTTTGTTGTGGTTGGTTGGTTGGTTTTTGTGGGTTTTTTGCTTTCTTGGTATGTTTTTTTGTCTTTTGCTGTGTGCTTGCCTTTGCTGCTCATCTTGCCGCCCGTCGGTATCCCTTTGTTTTTTTTTGTGTTTCCCTTGTATTTTGTGTTTCTTTCTGAGTCGTTTTTTTCTTCGTTTCCGTGTGCATCTAATAACATCCTCACTTGGAATCCTCCTGCCGCCAGTCCTCTTCCTCCATACCTCCCTCCTCCTCCTCCCACTCAAGTGCTAATACCACCTCAAGCATGCCGCAATCATCCTCCTTTTACTCAGAGGCCTCCTCCTCCTTCCTCCAACTCACTAGACCTACTCCTACTCCCTCCTGCATACTACCCTAAGCCTCCTCCTTAATACCTCCTCCCTCTCCTACCTCCTCCTGCATCAGTCCAACATCTCCTACCCACGCAGAACGGCCGCCGCAGAATAATCATCCTCCTCATTCCTCCTCATCCTCCTTCCTCCTCCCTCATCCTCCCTCCTCCTACTCTCTCCTTCCTCCCGCTCCTCCCTCCTGTATCCTCCCTTCGCCTCCTCCTCCTCTTCCTCCTCCTCCTCCTCCTCCCTTCCCCTACCTCCTCCTACTCCTGTTCCTCTTTCCTCCTCGCCCCTTCTCTTCCTTCTCCTCCTCCTCCCTCCCTCCCTCTTCCTCATCCATCCCTTTTACGTATAGATGACGCCTCCCCGTCGCACCCCGAGGCCAGTCGAAAGGGCAGGCCGCGCGTTTCGAACTCCTCACATGTTATGACCCTGACGCTCAAAACTTGAAACAGTTCCACGATTGCAGGGCGGTCCGCTTTCGACATGTGGCTCTCGCCTTAGCGCCGCGCGCATCAGCTTCACGGATGGAGGGCGGTTACTTTCAAAACGTGGCTCTTGCCTTAGCGCCGCGCTCATTCGCCTTCAGAGTCTGCAGCAGTTTCAAGGATTGTCATGGTTAACGTCCCAGAAATGGGGTTAGGGCACGATGTCATCGGAATGTCAGGGCGCAACAGTCACTTTGATTCGCGGTGTTGAAATCCCAGGTATGGTGTTCTGGCGCGATTTAGGATCGTGAAGTCGTAGCAGTAACAGTGATGCGCGGCGTTGAATTCCCAGGAACGGCGTTCTCGCACAGTTCCGGATTTGCAAGTGGTTGTCTTCCAACGGGGCATGTCCCTCAGTGAAAATGACAATGAATTCGTGTAGGAACCTGTCGCAGTATCGTCGACGAGTCTTGGGCTTACACTGGTCCACCTCCGTCGTCCTCCTCCTCCGCCTCCCTCCTCTTCCTACCTCCTCCCTCTGACGTGGGGACGGTGGGGGGAGGGAAGGGGAGGGCGGAAGAGGATGGTGGTTGAGGGGGGAGGAGGAGGGGGGGGACTTGGCGGAGGGGGGAGGGGGATAGGGATAAGAGGGGAGGGGGGGGGTAGGAGGGGATTTGTCCGACATCGCCTGAGGACGGAGGTCTCTTCATCCTTATATTTCTCCTTCCTCTTCCTTCCCCCCGCTCCCATGCAGGTAGATAGCTCATCCCTGCCGCACCCCAGGACATGGCTATGTCTGTAAGGCAGGTCGGGCGCTTGGCTCGAGAACCCCTCACCAATCTCGAGCTTGAAGCTTGAGCTCCGCACCAGCTGCCAGGATGGAAGGGTGTGTGCTTTCGAATTGGGGCTCTCGGCTTGGCGCAGCACTATGCAACTGTTAGAAGGCTGGGAAAGGGGGGTTACTTCCAACGCGAGTAAAACTGGAGCTCTTGCCTCAACGCCGCGCACATTCGTCGTGCACGTGTGCATCCGTTGGATGGAGATGATTTCAAACATATTGCTCTCGCCTCATGCGCATTCGTCTAAAAAGCTTACCACTGCGTAATCCTTTTCAACACGGTGCTCTCACCATGTCGCCGCTCACACACGTACTTCAACGAATTCGCCGCAGTTTCACGGAGGGGGGGCGATCTTTGTTCAACGTGAGATCGTCGCTTGAGTTTTGCTTCGTGCATAGAGCAGAATCGTCAAACTATGTGACAGCTGCGCTTTGGTATGGCGGTTCCTTTCAAACATTGAGTGCGCGTTGGAGACATTTTTTGAGCTCGGTAGTTAATAGTGTAAACTTGTGCAACATGAACACAGACGGGGGGCGGGGGCGTTTTTTTCCTAGGCTCTGCCTAGAAGGGTTCTTACCCTCTAGCTGAAAGGGGCCGGGCAGTGTTCCTCGCCCCGGGCGGTTCCCCCGGCATCCGCCCCGCGGTTCCCCCAGTTACGTCCCCTTAGCTTAGCGTTGCTTATCTCATCTTAGCTTAGCCTATTTCATCTTAGCTTCGCTTAGCTTCATTTTAGCTCAGGCTTATGTTACTACTAATGCTGCTTTCCTAGGGGTTCCAACTCCTAGGTAGGGTCGCACTGGTATAATTTGTTGTTTGTCGGTGTTTGTTTTTGCAAAATGGGGATTTCGCTGGACAGCTCGTTGAGCTTTACGATTGTACCTCTTCCGCATTCTTTATGTATTGCAAGAAAGGCTGCAAGGCAGTTCCTGTGCAACGAAGGTTGGTCGGGATTTGTGTGGGTTGGCTTGGGACGGGATTGTGTGTTGTAGCCTCGCTGAGGCATCTGAGGCTTGCTCTGGTCCTGCTCCTCCTCCTCCTCCTCCTCCTCCTGGCCCTGTGTACCTCCTCCTGCCCTGTGTACCTCCTTGCCTGAGATCCTCAGACCCTTGCCCTGTGTACCTCCTCCTCCTCCTCCTCGATCCCCTCGATCCCCTCGATCCCCTCCTCCTCCTCCTCCTCCGCCTCCTCCTCCGCCTCCTCCGCCTCCTCCTCCTCCTCCTCCGCCTCCGCCTCCGCCTCCGCCTTCGCCTCCTCCTCCTCCTCCGCCTCCTCCTCCTCCTCCCTCCGCCTCCCTCCGCCTCGGTCCACCATGAGGGCCAGCACCGCTGAGAGAGAGCTCCCGGTGGGGAGCAGGGTGACCCCGCCTCCTCGGGGGGTCGGCGCCCCACCTCCCCCGCCCTTGGGAGCGAGCTCCCGGGGGAGCGGCGGGGCGCGTGGGGTCCCGTACGCCTGCTGGACTTACGTCGGGCCTGTCCCTCCACAGGAGGGATATTCAAAAACGGTCAAAACATATTCAAACAGAGTATGGCAACGAAACATATATAAATGTATATAATTACAAAACAGTATCTATATAACATCTATATTTCTATGTTTGAGCATTTTGGGTGTATTTGTTGGGGCCATTTTTCATGTTTCGCCCAAAATCACCCTGAAGGGGGACAGGCCCGACCTAATGCTGGACGCGTCCAGCGTTTTCAGCCCGGTCTTGTGCGGCTTCGCCGCGGTCGCGCTGCTGAGCGCCGCCTGCCCGACGTGTTGGTTGGGCTGCGGCGTCGGGCGTCCGCCGCACCCACCTTCGCTTCGGTCGATCTTCCTCGATCTCCCCTCCTCCTCCACCACGATTGTGTGTTCGCTTCCTCGATCGCTCTTCGCTTCGATCTTCCCTCCTCGATCTTCCTCGATCGATTTTGCTCGCCTCGATCGATCTTCCTCGATCTTCCTTCCTCCACCACCCTGATTGTGTGTCTGTTCCCGGTGCTCCTCCATCCTCCCTGACACATCTGGGGCGTCCCAGCGTGGGGCCTCGCCCCCGGGGATGCCGAGGGAGGCCGACGCCCCTTCCCCGGCGGGAGGGGGTGGCGGAAGCCCATGGAAGCAGCACGGGGATGGGGGCTCCGCCAGTGGGGCCCGTATACGTAGGTTCCTCCGATTCGATTCGGCTTCGATTTCGATGGCTTCGATCCCGATCCGGCTGGACTTTGGATTCCGATCAGGGTTCCGTGCTCTCAACGGAGGCTTACCCGCCTGCCGATTTCCGCCGATTCGACCTCTCTCGGCTCGGCTGCCGATTTCCGACGATCCGATTCACTTCGGTCGCCGAGCCGACTTCTCGGTTCGATGCTGAGCTCCCCTGCGCCAGCGGGGCCGGCGGAAGGCAGGCACAGGCGGGCGGGAGGAAGCGTCCGTTTTACACGAGATGCATGGTGTGTGTGTGTGTGTGTGTGTGTGTGTGTGTGTGTGTGTGTGTGTGTGTGTGTGTGTGTGTGTGTGTGTGTGTGTGTGTGTGTGTGTGTGTGGGGGGGGGGCTCGGGGCGTCTGGCATTGCCCACAGCTCCCATGTGTGATTTACCTGGGTATAGCTATTCCATTTGCTTGTTGTACGTCTCTACGTCTTCGGAGGCCATCCGAGAGTCTCGACTATTTTATGAAGGTTTCGTGTGGTACGTTGATGCGTCCGATGATTTCCATGTGCTTCAGGAGGAGGGATAAGGAGGGAGGGAGGGAGGGAGCGGTGGATCAAGTGGTGCGGAGGGTGACGATGATAATGTGGAGAGACAGGATGCGAAGGTGTGGAACGGGCCTAAAGTCAGGTGATCCACGATCTCAGCCAACACCGTTGGCTCCAGAGTCTGACTCGTCGCTACACGGCGACGGTGCTCTGGCCGACTCTTCGCCAGCGGGTCTGGCGGAGGTCCCTCTTGGGACGCTCCTGGGACGTCTCGGGGCCCCTTTGGACCGTCTTGGGGAAGTCTTGGCACCGCCGACGGACCGTTTGCACGGGTTGGGAGGGATCCTCCAAAGGCCTGAAAGTCCCGGGTGACCCTGTCAAGAAGAGTCCAGAAGGCCCCAGGACCAGGGATCGAGGGGTCCCGTATAGGGGGGAGGGGGGCGCAGGCCTTCCACCCAATAGGAATATACACCACAAGGGAATGCATTTACATAGGTATATTTCGATAGAAATAGATATGCACATACATGGTACCATAACGCACCATGAGCCTCCTTCCACTTCGGAAGATCGGAAGTGGAAAGGGGGCTCATGATGCGCGCAGTCGTTCGGTTGATGATTCGGTGGGGGGTGCTGGAGACGGAAGATGCGGGGATTGGGTGTAGTGTTGGTGACGGAGAGAGTTGAGTAGAAGGATTTGTTGAGACGGAGACGGGTGTGGTGTTGGAGACAAAGAGAGTTGAGTACATTCGGGGAAGAGGTTCTTGAGTACTTTGTGTGGTGTTGGAAAACGAGGCTGTGATTGGGTGTGGTGCTGGAGACTGAGGGAATTGAGTAGAAGGATCTGGTCAAGTTACATTTGTGGAGGAGGTTGTTGAGTAATTGGTGTGGTGTTTGGGCCAGGGGCTGGAGTGTTGGGTGTGGTGTTGGAGACAGGGGCTTGAGTCTGAACATTTCGTCAAGCTGTACTTGTTGAGGAGGCAATTGGGTACTTGAGGTGGTGTTGTAAACGGAGGTTGTGGAGTGTGGGGTGTGGTGTTGGAGCCAGAAGGAGCTGAGTGAAAGGATCTCTCCAAATAGCATTTGGGGCGGATGTTGTTGAGCACTTGGCTTGCTGTGTTGGAGACGGAGGCTGTCGAGAAGTGGGTGTTGTGTTCGGAATGGATGCTCTTGAATGGTCGGTGTTGAGTTGGAGATAGAGGCTGCGGAAGAGGGGGCGCCGTGCTGGGAAGGCGGGCGTGGCGCGCGGGCGGCAGTTGCGGTCGACTGGCGGGGGCGGCGGTCGGCGGGCGCGTTCGGGTTTTGGGCAGCCGTCTCGGAGCGGGGGAGGGGGAGGAGGACGAGGAGGAGGAGGAGGCGGTGGAGGAGGAGGAGGAGGAGGAGGAGGAGGAGGAGCAGGAGGATGGGGACAAGGCAAGGGAGCGGAAGGGAAGAGGGCAGGGAGGAGGAGCGCCCCGCCTGTAGGGAGGTCCCCGCAGGCGGGGCGGCAGCCCGGGCGCCTGCGCCCGCCTGAGAGCTGGAGGCAGGCGGCAGGCACATACACACGCAGCCTTCTGACAGATCGCCACCAGAGCCCCCGACCCCAGCAGCTCCTCCTCCTCCTCCTCCTCCTCCTCCTCCTGCCATCCCATCACTTCCTCCTCCTCCTCCTCCTCTCCTCCTCCTCCTCCTCTCCTTCTCCCTTTCGTCCTCTCCTTTCCCTTCCCCTCCATTCCTGCGGGATTTCCCGCGCCGGACCGACAC
Organism: Prorocentrum cordatum; assembly: GCA_963575745.1. NCBI lineage: Eukaryota > Dinophyceae > Prorocentrales > Prorocentraceae > Prorocentrum > Prorocentrum cordatum. The sequence goes on along the minus strand of CAUYUJ010021864.1, from coordinate 783 downwards.
GCCAGGGTCCCGGGGCCGCACTCGGGGGGTGACAACACTGCGGCGCCTGAATATCCAGTGATGCGTTGAATGCCACATGCGAACCTTACCCCACCACCCCACGACTTTTAAGGGGCGGTGGGTGGGGTTCACTTCGTTCGGGACTTCCCGAGCGAAGTGAACCCCACCTCTCCCCTTCGAGATCGTGGGGTGGTGGGGTTGGTCTCGCATGTGGCCTCCTTCTGCGGCCGCCCGCGATCGGGCCGACTCGGCTCGAGGCTCAAGCGTCGAGGCTCGAGGGTCGAGCACCGAGGCGCGAGAGGCGCGAGACTCGCGGCGCGACAGGCTCGGGCACCGAGCATCGAGGCGCGAGGCTCGGACTCCGAGGCCCGAACATCGCGCCTCGAGCATCTAAGGTCGCGAGGGACGCGTGGCCTGGGCACCGAGGCTCGGGCATCGAGGCTGGGCATCGAGGCTCGAGGAGGAGGAGGAGGAGGAGGAGGAGGAGGAGGAGGAGGAGGAGGAGGAGCGCCCCGCCGGCCTCGGAGCGCAGGCGCCTCGGCGGCCCCGGAGGAGGCGCCCGCGGACGCGCCGCTGGCGCCCGCCCGCCCGCCGCCGGAGGATGCGCCCGCGGCGCCGGTGCCCCGGGGGCGGCGAACGCTTCGGTCGAGGATCGAGGATCGAGCATCAGAGGAGGTCGAGGGCATCTACCGGTCGTTGAAAGGAAGTATTTTTGGACTCCCAGAACCCAATCTACTTCAAGCGCCTTCCTGCTTCAAGAGTCGATTTGCTTCGGCTGCGTCG